>JAODUO010001458.1:125000-137500 GCA_025642075.2 Ridgeia piscesae | reverse complement strand
ATTTGAGGTGGATTTTATTTGTATGTTAACAATGATGATGCTTTAATGGACGATGACAACATGATATTGATCCATGTAACCGGAGAAGTCGCAGATACGTTATAATGTCGACAGTTATGTTATCGCATACGTCAGCTTATCAGCACCAGTGTGTGAATGTCATTCGTATTATATTCCCATTAACCTATTAACATAGCATTATTGACCAACTTAATTGAGACTGGTGACTAGTTAATTGATATATCGGTATGGCCACGGAATACATAAGTTTTCGATAACAGACACTGTTAATGCGGCGCGGTACGAAGTAGACACGCAGCTCGGAAAACGTAGATTGGGCGAGTTGACAGTTTGCCTGATAATGTTTTTATCTGCTCGTGGGGTGCGTTCTTTCGCCACCGGCAACTGCCCGTTAAGTTGTTCAATTGCCGGTTGCGCTGATCCGGGTGCAGCTTCAATCACGGAAAACGATAAGAGAAATGTCGACTGAGATGTTCAAAGGTTGTTCTTGTTATCGCCATAAGTCAAATAATCGGACAATTTGGCTTAATTGACTATTCTTTGTGCACTAATGTTAGCGGGGTTAAAACTATCCATAATAGACAAGTTTGTGTTCTTGATAAGGCGCTTTATAAAAACAATATGAAAACATTAAATTATATAAATCCATTTAACATTTAATTTTGACACTAATGTACATGAATTGTTCACATGATTCCAACATAGCATATACATATATACATACAAATGTACACATACATACATACATAGATTCATACACGCATGCACGTGCACGTGCACATGCATCCATGTATGCATCCACGCATGCACGCACACACGCAACACACGCAACACACGCAACACACGCAACACACGCAACACACGCAACACACGCAACACACGCAACACACGCAACACACGCAACACACGCAACACACGCAACACACGCAACACACGCAACACACGCAACACACGCAACACACGCAACACACGCAACACACGCAACACACGCAACACACGCAACTACACGCAACAAACGCAACACACGCAACTCACGCAGCACACTCAGTCACACTATCACACACACACACACACACACACACACACACACACACACACACACACACACACACACACACACACACACACACACACACACACACACACACACACACACACACACACACACACACACACACACACACACACACACACACACACACACACACACACACACACACACCACACACCACCACACACCACCACCACGACACACACACACGCACACACACACACACACACACACACACTCACACGTGCTCGTATATGCATACATTCGTACACATATACTATATAATTATATACACTTATTGAACGTACTTTACTACATACATGCATGTAACGTATAAACATTATAGATATACACTAACTAATAAACATTATAGATATACACTAACTTATATTTATACAAAAGCTGAACATTACTTTTTCTTATCGCACAACGTATTAGTCAATTGCACAGTCTCACGCAGTGACTGTTACATCTTAGATAGCGCCACGTTAAGAACCCACAAACATTCACATCAGCACTCCAACACAACGACACTGGTTTCACCAAATCTTAACAACACTTCGCGTAACGTCATAAACACACCATCTGACATTTTCGGGCGGGAACACAATCGAATATCATGTAGCATATGCGATGGCATTACCTTGACCTTAACGTGTCATTACGATGTCGACGTCTTGGTCACATACTTGAACAACATCATTAACTCATCGTTATCGCTACGATCACTGTTCACAAAAACGGACGTGACATAATCTACTTCCGGTGGTCGACTACATGCGCTCTCACTGTCAGTATTCGTGGCAGAATAACCGACTAGCCATAGCGTGTTTGGTTGACGAGTCTGGTTATAATTACACACACACACAATTCACCCAGGGATATCATTCCACAACGCAGTTCATTGCACACAACGTCATCTTGTATACGTCAACGACTCGACAGGCGACTTCCCCTGTTCGTAGAGAAGCATCATCTGTGTTGCTGCGGTGTGTTAACACGAGTCGCCTTTGTTGACACTCCACTGGCTGGACTCTTCCTCATATACGTGAAGAGAAAGTTAGTTCCTTCTGCCAGAAAAAGCACCACGGGGCACGCGATCGTTGTTCACTTTTACTACTGCTGCTGTTACCTGTGTCAGTCACGTGACATTTTGTCTCCTACATCCTGTCTCCTGTCTCCTGCTTAGTTTGTTGGATCTATCCTGTCTATTAAGGAAGGGAACACCCCACAATCACGTCATAAGCGTCCCCGGTACTCGTTACCACTCAACCATCATCATCATAGGCCAAAGGTTACAAGTGAGGTCACAAAAGGTCGCCGTCCTCGACGATGATTGGCACTTGTTGGTATCCGTCCTTCGTCGACGACCCGTTTGTTTTATTGTTAGACGTGTGGTCGTTGTTCGCCAGGGGGCGCATCTCGATGTTCGCGTCCTGCTTGTTGGCGCGCTGTCTCGTGGGCGATAATTGGGGACTTTTACCGTCGTCCACCATTGTCATCGACATTTGCGTCATCTGCGTATTGGAGTGAGAGTGGTCGCGTCGAGATCGTCGCAGACACGGGAGCACGTCACGAAAATGTGCGAGCACCTGCGAGAGAGGGAGGTTTATTTGTGAATACAATAACATGTGCACATTCACAGCGTCGAAATCATGGCAATCGAATTCGGAGCGAGTAATAATCAACATAATTGTGCGCATAAGACGCCTTTCGTTATATAAATAAACCGGCCAACTCTTCGGGAATTTCCGGAAATGTCTCGGATTTTGTTATTTCTCTATATCTCCATGAATATACGGAATGCATGTCCGTGATTTTTGCTTCAAATCTCCATGTGTTCCGAGGTAGTCATCACCCGAGTGTCTACAACGACACTAGCCAGCGATGATTTCGACAAGATTCACAATGGCCCCATATGAATTTAATTTAACAATATCATACTACTCTACGATAGAACGTCCGACCATTGGTGAATCGATATATCGCTGGGATTAACGTGGATGGTTAAAGTGTGTGGTTGGTTAATGTTATAAGTCGGCCATAGTTCAAATTGACGTCTGCAGAGAAGCAACAACCAAACGAAGTAGCATTATCACAATCGTATCGAGGATGCACTAGCCCGATATATGGATGCACTAGCCCGATATATGGATGCACTAGCCCGATATATTCACATTGTTTTTCAGCCTTTCATTTGCAAATTGAGTCTGCGCCACCTTTTTCCCTTTCGATGAAATTTCCGGCATTCGTCTGTACTGCTCAAGTAAGATCAATTCATTCTTTTGGTGAATACGCAGGATTAAACAACCGTGCAATGTTGGCGGATGCTTCACAGCTATGTGAACGAACGGTTACTTAGACACTTTAGTGGGAAACACAACGTTTTGAATGAGCAAGTTTATGTGAGTGGCTATATTTAATCAATTAGCCGAGGACAAATAAATTACACTCCATAAAGCAGTACAAATGGTTAACTAATGTTTTGCAAATTATACAATATATTATTGTTTTATATCAATCCGTTATTTTATATGCTAACGCCGTTGAATTATTATTATTATTATTATTATTATTATTATTATTGATTATTGATTATTTATTATTATTATTATTATTATTATTATTATTATTATTATTATTATTATTATTATTATTATTATTATTATTATTATTATTATTATTATTATTATTATTATTATTATTATTATTATTATTATTATTATTATTATTATATCAGTAGGAATATCGACTTCATCTCAGTTGGAATTTTGAGATTATGAGTATGGGAATGTGATTGCGTAGCACAATACGCTAACAGCCCATATCACTTACTGACGGCTTCACGCGAGATAACTGGATAATTGGTTTGTATCGCAGAATGTATAGTAGGGTTTAATATGCACTAGGGACAGTTTGGTCAGCAAGCTGCCTTTTTAATATTCCACTCACCTCTCCATTGAAGAAGCAGAATATCAGCGCGACGAATATTCCCTGAAAATGAACAACGTGGTATAATTGCTTTCGTGCGATCCCTGCTAACGCAGAGTGTCTGGTAACGACATGTCCCAAATACCCTTCACTGTTCCCTTCACCGTCCTTTTCTGACTTAGCGACCGGACCAGGAATTACTTGTTGTGTTTACGCGTATTGCTGGTAAAATCTAACGTATCACCGCCAAAACAGTATACATCAGTACATTAACACATCCAGTATTACTACATTAACACATCCAACATTAGTATATTAACACATCCGACATTAGTATATTAACACATCCATCATGAGTACATTTGCGCATCAATCATTAACACATCCAACATTATTACATTAACACATCCAACATTAGTACATTAATACATCCAACAAAAAATCGACATACCTGAGAACAAGTGACAAGGAAAGTGACGTATTCGTATTCCTTCTGTCCCGGGGAACCGGAAGGTGGGCGATAAATGGTTAAGAAGAGTTGTAGCCCGAAGAGCGGGATCAACATAAAGGCGGCCTTGAGCCCCCTCCTAGAGCGAAAGACACAGAAGAGTCACTTTCTGACATGCCGTGGGCTCATCTAAGTTGTGGTGAATTGTTTTATTTTTTAATATGGGATGGAAATAAGTAATGACATTCAGCTTAAATTACAATTACAGACATCAATGACACCATGAAGTGTAGTATAGTCTGTCTGTAGCAGCGTCTTTCTACATTATCCAAATGCACATTTGTTTGACATATTGAATAAACCAACAAAGAGAAACATATTCTAAAAGACAGTATATCGGTGTTTGACAGTGTGTCTTGTCCAGCGGCTTACAGACTGTGTCCGTCGACTTGTATGACACTAACATCGTCTTACATAACACAGCATTCCGTCCTTGGTATGATACATATTGTTTGTCGTCATCTCACCTGAAGTTGCTTGGCTCGTGCGGATGAGAGTGAAGCTGGAAGAGGAGGATGCGCAGGATGTTGGAGAGAAAGAGGAGGTTCACCTGAAGCAAAGACCAAATGTACATTCTAGTGTTGAAGATGTACCGACGAACAGAAGCATTTACTGTTTGAATGTAAAAATATTAATTGACCTGCTTATTACTAATTATGCTTAAAATGTCAAACATTACTCATAACAAACGTGACAGTTGAAGTATTGTTTTCTGTCCAAAAAACAAATAAAACAAGACATTCTATAATCAAGTGTTTATTAGTTGTTTATGGGCGTATGCTATATATTTTCATCTACTATGTTGACATTTAGGCTATATGACATGGGTTCCCAAATTGTTTTCCGCGACCTTCGCGTGGTCTGGGTCCTGGGGATGGGTGCAGGTGGTCCCAAAGGATAGTCCAATACCTACACTAATTACAATAACAAAAGAAGACGTTTAACTTTGCAAAACAATCCGGTAAACACCACAACGACCAAGAGAATGTGTGACGTCACTCCGAGGTCAGATGGCTGTGGAAGGAAGTAGTAAAAGTAAGCATAGATCGGCAAAGTGCAGTCAGCACTTCGAAGAATTAACCAGACTTGTAAATGTGACAACTTACCACCAAGCAGAAGAGGTTTGGTGCGTACACTATCCACTCATAGTCGTTCACGCTAATGGCCCAGCAGCTGAAAGTAAAACACGGAAGACCAACACTTTAGTGTCTTCTCTGTGGCGACTGTTGTATTGTTCTCTGTCCCCCTCTGTTCTCTGTCCCCCTGTGTTCTCTGTCCCCTCTGTTCTCTGTCCCCCTCTGTTCTCTGTCCCCCTCTGTTCTCTGTCCCCTCTGTTCTCTGTCCCCTCTGTTCTCTGTCCCCCTCTGTTCTCTGTCCCCCTCTGTTCTCTGTGCCCCTCTGTTCTCTGTCCCCCTGTGTTCTCTGTCCCCCTGTGTTCTCTGTCCCCTCTGTTCTCTGTCCCCTCTGTTCTCTGTCCCCCTCTGTTCTCTGTCCCCTCTGTTCTCTGTCCCCTCTGTTCTCTGTCCCCTCTGTTCTCTGTCCCCTCTGTTCTCTGTCCCCCTCTGTTCTCTGTCCCCTCTGTTCTCTGTCCCCCTCTGTTCTCTGTCCCCCTCTGTTCTCTGTCCCCTCTGTTCTCTGTCCCCTCTGTTCTCTGTCCCCTCTGTTCTCTGTCCCCTCTGTTCTCTGTCCCTCTGTTCTCTGTCCCCTCTGTTCTCTGTCCCCTCGTTCTCTGACCCCCTCTGTTTTCTGTCCCATCTGTTCTCTGTCCCCTCTGTTCTCTGTCCCCTTTGTTCTCTGTCCCCTCTGTTCTCTGTCCCCTCTGTTCTCTGACCCCCTCTGTTCTCTGTCCCCTCTGTTCTCTGTCCCCTCTGTTCTCTGTCCCCTCTGTTCTCTGTCCCCTCTGTTCTCTGTCTCCTCTGTTCTCTGTCCCCTCTGTTCTCTGACCCCTCTGTTCTCTGTCCCCTCTGTTCTCTGTCCCCTCTGTTCTCTGTCCCCTCTGTTCTCTGTCCCCTCTGTTCTCTGTCCCCTCTGTTCTCTGTCCCCTCTGTTCTCTGTCCCCCTCTGTTCTCTGTCCCCTCTGTTCTCTGTCCCCTCTGTTCTCTGTCCCCTCTGTTCTCTGTCCCCTCTGTTCTCTGTCCCCCTGTTCTCTGTCCCCCTCTGTTCTCTGTCCCCCTCTGTTCTCTGTCCCCTCTGTTCTCTGTCCCCTCTGTTCTCTGTCCCCTCTGTTCTCTGTCCTCCTCTGTTCTCTGTCCCCTCTGTTCTCTGTCCCCTCTGTTCTCTGTCCCCTCTGTTCTTTGTCCCCTCTGTTCTCTGTCCCCCCTGTTCTCTGTCCCCTCTGTTCTCTGTCCCCTCTGTTCTCTGCCCCCCCTTTTCCTTTTCCCCCTTTTTTTCCCCCTTTTTTTCCCCCTCTGTCCCCTTGTTCTCTGTCCCCTCTGTTCTCTGTCCCCTTGTTCTCTGTCCCCTTTTCTCTGTCCCCTCTTTCTCTGTCCCCCTTTTTCTTGTCCCCTCTGTTCTTGTCCCCTCTGTTCTCTGCCCCCCCTGTTCTCTGCCCCCCTCTGTTCTCTGTCCCCCTGTTCTCTTCCCCCTTGTTCTCTGTCCCCCTTGTTCTCTGTCCCCCTGTTCTCTGTCCCCCTTGTTCTCTGTCCCCTCTGTTCTCTGTCCCCCTCTGTTCTCTGTCCCCTCTGTTCTCTGTCCCCCCTGTTCTCTGTCCCCTCTGTTCTCTGTCCCCTCTGTTCTCTGTCCCCTCTGTTCTCTGTCCCCTGTGTTCTCTGTCCCCCTCTGTTCTCTGTCCCCTCTGTTCTCTGTCCCCCTGTTCTCTGTCCCCTCTGTTCTCTGTCCCCTCTGTTCTCTGTCCCCTCTGTTCTCTGTCCCCGTCTGTTCTCTGTCCTCCTCTGTTCTCTGTCCCCTCTGTTCTCTGTCCCCTCTGTTCTCTGTCCCCTCGTGTTCTCTGTCCCCCTCTGTTCTCTGTCCCCCTCTGTTCTCTGTCCCCTCTGTTCTCTGTCCCCTCTGTTCTCTGTCCCCCTCTGTTCTCTGTCCCCCTTGTTCTCTGCCCCCTCTGTTCTCTGTCCCCTCTGTTCTCTGTCCCCTCTGTTCTCTGTCCCCCACTGTTCTCTGTCCCCTATGTTCTCTGTCCTCCTCTGTTCTCTGTCCCCCTATATTCTCAGTACTCCTCTGTTCTCTGTCCCCCACTGTTCTCTGTCCCCCTCTGTTCTCTGTCCCCCACTGTTCTCTGTCCCCCTATGTTCTCTGTCCCCCTATGTTCTCTGTCCTCCTGTGTTCTCTGTCCCCCCTGTTCTCTGTCCCCTCTGTTCTCTGTCCCCACTGTTCTCTGTCCCCTTGTTCTCTGTCCTCCTCTGTTCTCTGTCCCCCACTGTTCTCTGTCCCCCTCTGTTCTCTGTCCCCCTCTGTTCTCTGTCCCCTCATGTTCTCTGTCCCCCACTGTTCTCTGTCCCCCACTGTTCTCTGTCCCCCACTGTTCTCTGTCCCCCACTGTTCTCTGTCCCCCTCTGTTCTCTGTCCCCCTCTGTTCTCTGTCCCCCTCTATTCTCTGTCCTCCACTGTTCTCTGTCCCCCAGTGTTCTCTGTCCCCCACTGTTCTCAGTCCCCCTCTGTTTTCTGTCCCCCTCTGTTCTCTGTCCCCCTCTGTTCTCTGTCCCCCTCTGTTCTCTGTCCCCACTGTTCTCTGTCCCCCTATCTTCTCTGTCCTCCTCTGTTCTGTGTCCCCGTCTGTTCTCTGTCCTCCTCTGTTCTCTGTCCCCTCTGTTCTCTGTCCCCTCTGTTCTCTGTACCCCTGTGTTCTTTGTCTCCCTCTGTTCTCTGTCCCCCACTGTTCTCTGTCCCCGTCTGTTCTCTGTCCTCCTCTGTTCTCTGTCCCCCACTGTTCTCTGTCCCCCTCTGTTCTCTGTCCCCGTCTGTTCTCTGTCCTCCTCTGTTCTCTGTCCTCCTCTGTTCTCTGTCCCCTCTGTTCTCTGTCCCCTCTGTTCTCTGTACCCCTGTGTTCTCTGTCCCCCTCTGTTCTCTGTCCCCCTTATTCTCTGTCCCCCTGTTCTCTGTCCCCGTCTGTTCTCTGTCCTCCTCTGTTCTCTGTCCCCCACTGTTCTCTGTCCCCCTCTGTTCTCTGTCCCCACTGTTCTCTGTCCCCTTGTTCTCTGTCCTCCTTGTTCTCTGTCCCCCACTGTTCTCTGTCCCCGTTGTTCTCTGTCCTCCTCTGTTCTCTGTCCCCCTGTTCTCTGTCTCCTCTGTTCTCTGTCCCTTGTTCTCTGTCCCCTTTGGTTCTCTGTCCCCCCTGTTCTCTGTCCCCTTTGTTCTCTGTCCCCTCTTTCTCTTCCCCCTGTTCTCTGCCCCCCTTTTCTCTGTCCCCCCTGTTCTCTGTCCCCTTGTCTCTGTCCCCTTTTTCTCTGTCCCCCTGTTCTTGTCCCCGTCTGTTCTCTGTCCTCCTCTGTTCTTGTCCCCCTGTTCTCTGTCCCCTCTGTTCTTTTCCCCCTGTTCTCGTCCCCTTGTTCTCTGTCCCCTGTGTTCTTTGTCCCCCTGTTCTCTGCCCCCCCTTTCTTTTCCCCCTTTTTCTCTGCCCCCTGTTCTCTGTCCCCCATGTTCTCTGTCCCCCTTGTTCTCTTTTTTCCCCCCTTGTTCTCGTCCCCTCTGTTCTCTGTCCCCCACTGTTCTCTGCCCCCCCTTGTTTCTGTCCTCCTCTGTTCTCTGTCCCCCTATATTCTCTGTCCTCCTCTGTTCTCTGTCCCCCACTGTTCTCTGTCCCCCTCTGTTCTCTGTCCCCCACTGTTCTCTGTCCCCCTATGTTCTCTGTCCCCCTATGTTCTCTGTCCTCCTGTGTTCTCTGTCCCCCACTGTTCTCTGTCCCCCTCTGTTCTATGTCCCCCACTGTTCTCTGTCCCCCTATGTTCTCTGTCCCCCTCTGTTCTCTGTCCCCCACTGTTCTCTGTCCCCCTCTGTTCTCTGTCCCCCTCTGTTCTCTGTCCCCCACTGTTCTCTGTCCCCCACTGTTTCTGTCCCCCACTTTCTCTGTCCCCCACTGTTCTCTGTCCCCCCTGTTCTCTGCCCCCCTCTGTTCTCTGCCCCCCTTTTCTCTGTCCCCCTTTTCTCTGTCCCCATTTCTCTGTCCCCCATGTTCTCGTCCCCCTTTTTTGTTTTTTCTGTCCCCCTCGTTCTCTGTCCCCCTCTGTTCTCTGTCCCCCTCTGTTCTCTGTCCCCCACTGTTCTCTGTCCCCCTATCTTCTCTGTCCTCCTCTGTTCTGTGTCCCCGTCTGTTCTCTGTCCTCCTCTGTTCTCTGTCCCCTCTGTTCTCTGTCCCCTCTGTTCTCTGTACCCCTGTGTTCTTTGTCTCCCTCTGTTCTCTGTCCCCCACTGTTCTCTGTCCCCGTCTGTTCTCTGTCCTCCTCTGTTCTCTGTCCCCCACTGTTCTCTGTCCCCCTATGTTCTCTGTCCCCCACTGTTCTCTGTCCCCCTATGTTCTCTGTCCTCCTCTGTTCTCTGTCCCCTCTGTTCTCTGTCCCCTCTGTTCTCTGTACCCCTGTGTTCTCTGTCCCCCTCTATTCTCTGTCCCCCACTGTTCTCTGTCCCCGTCTGTTCTCTGTCCTCCTCTGTTCTCTGTCCCCCACTGTTCTCTGTCCCCCTCTGTTCTCTGTCCCCCACTGTTCTCTGTCCCCCTATGTTCTCTGTCCTCCTGTGTTCTCTGTCCCCCACTGTTCTCTGTCCCCTCTGTTCTCTGTCCTCCTCTGTTCTCTGTCCCCCACTGTTCTCTGTCCCCCTCTGTTCTCTGTCCCCTCTGTTCTCTGTCCCCTTGTTCTCTGTCCCCTCTGTTCTCTGTCCCCTCTGTTCTCTGTCCCGTCTGTTCTCTGTCCCCTCTGTTCTCTGTCCCCTCTGTTCTCTGTCCCCTCTGTTCTCTGTCCCCCACTGTTCTCTGTCCCCTCTGTTCTCTGTCCCCCTCTGTTCTCTGTCCCCTCTGTTCTCTGTCCCCTCTGTTCTCTGTCCCCTCTGTTCTCTGTCCCCTCTGTTCTCTGTCCCCCACTGTTCTCTGTCCCCCTGTGTTCTTTGTCCCCTCTGTTCTCTGTCCCCCACTGTTCTCTGTCCCCCTCTGTTCTCTGTCCTCCTCTGTTCTCTGTCCCCCTCTGTTCTCTGTCCTCCTCTGTTCTCTGTCCCCCACTGTTCTCTGTCCCCCTATGTTCTCTGTCCCCCACTGTTCTCTGTCCCCCTATGTTCTCTGTCCTCCTCTGTTCTCTGTCCCCCTCTGTTCTCTGTCCCCCTCTGTTCTCTGTCCCCCTCTGTTCTCTGTCCCCCACTGTTCTCTGTCCCCCTGTTCTCTGTCCCCCTCTGTTCTCTGTCCTCCTCTGTTCTCTGTCCCCCACTGTTCTCTGTCCCCCTCTGTTCTCTGTCCCCCTACTGTTCTCTGTCCTCCTCTGTTCTCTGTCCCCCACTGTTCTCTGTCCCCCATGTTCTCTGTCCTCCTCTGTTCTCTGTCCCCACTGTTCTCTGTCCCCTCTGTTCTCTGTCCCCCACTGTTCTCTGTCCCCCTCTGTTCTCTGTCCCCCACTGTTCTCTGTCCCCCTCTGTTCTCTGTCCTCCTCTGTTCTCTGTCCCCTCTGTTCTCTGTCCCCCACTGTTCTCTGTCCCCCTCTGTTTCTGTCCCCCTCTGTTCTCTGTCCCCCTCTGTTCTCTGTCCCCCTCTGTTCTCTGTCCCCCTCTGTTCTCTGTCCTCCACTGTTCTCTGTCCCCCACTGTTCTCTGTCCCCCTCTGTTCTCTGTCCCCCACTGTTCTCTGTCCCCCACTGTTCTCTGTCCCCTCTGTTCTCTGTCCCCCACTGTTCTCTGTCCCCCACTGTTCTCTGTCCCCCTCTGTTCTCTGTCCCCCTGTGTGTGTGTGTGTGTGTGTGTGTGTGTGTGTGTGTGTGTGTGTGTGTGTGTGTGTGTGTGTGTGTGTGGTGTGTGTGTGTGTGTGAGGGTGTGTCTGTGTGTACGTGCTGCATGCCGCATGCATACATACATGCGTGCGTGCGTGTGTGGGTATGTGCGTGCGTGCGTGCGTGGGTGCGTGGATGCAATGTGTATAAGAGCGTGCGTTTGAGTGTTTGTATTAGGGAAATTATCAATCATTGTGCGAATGATGCAGTTAGGTCGATCTCTTATCAAGAGTCAACCAATTTGCGACACATAAACAGAAAATTGCGGCTTGACTACGACCCAAGTTGATTCACAATAATTACAATTTAGCTCATTCTCCGCTTTTTCCACGCCACCCTTAATCCGTGCCTTTTTGGGTCTTTCCTTCGCGCTGTTATCTTAAATTATCCCTTGGACGGGCAATAACGTCTCGCGTAGTGTTCTTTAATACGCTTTTTCTTCTAGCCAGTCGCCGATGGAGTTTGCTCTGCAGTTATTTCATGTCCCCGACGTCACATGCCCATATTTCTTTGACAGCCTCCAGGTCGATGTATCGATCTCCGGCATAAGCGACTGCCGTACATCGTTCACCGAAGCAGTGCTGGCAAACCCAATTACTGGCTATACCCGAAATTTCATCACGGGAGAACGATGCTCAGTCGATGATTTGCCACACCTAAATAGGCTGGACTTTTCGGACTACTGCTGTTAAAAAACGTAAACGTATCCAGCTTTGAAGTCGTATCACACGTCATGTCTACTCGGGTTTCATAAATGCTACACACGTAATACGCTCCGCGGCAGTTGAGCGACCCCAAGCAGCGTCGGAAACATCTATACATGGGCTGCATATCCTGGGGCTGAGCTTGTGGCACGTGCCACTCGCGTGGCGATGGTCATTGCAGCCACATTTAGACTCAGTTCGTCAAGCCTGATGACGCCGAAAAGCGCCATTGTAGCGCTTGGGCGCGCACGTCGGCGGATGAGTGCACCGCCGTTAGCTGAACGCGTGCACTGGCGAGATATAGTGCACGTTTGGGTGTTTTTCATTCACGTAATGATATCGTGACTGATATCATACTGACCAAAATAACGTTA
>JAODUO010001458.1:112500-117500 GCA_025642075.2 Ridgeia piscesae | reverse complement strand
ATGCCATTCTTCTCGTACCAAGTCCCGTTGAGAGTGCATTGTTTCACGGCCCGGCCTGCAGGAGGAAACACAGTATTATAATCATCGACCGACTTGCTGGCTATTATATAGAAATCGTATGTCTGCTTGTATTTGCTTGTCATCCCTTGAGCATAGCTATCTGTGCATTTGTTTTTAACCGTTATAATTACGACAATATAAAGATCGTTTGATGAACCAATATGTGTACCAAACATGTAAACAGACTTCTAACATTCTGCCACCGAATAAACCGAAACTACATCAGTCTAGTAGCAATACAAGACGTATAATAAATAACGTTGAAAAACAATATAAGAAATAAAAAACGATACAGAATCAGAGTAATCTTTAACATCAGGAAATGGAATGGAAATTCACTTCAGTTGCATGCATAACGAAGTAATTTATTGGATACAGGTCTTGGAACAAGATTGGATGGCCTTGCTACATGAACGCATAAGTAACACACGCCACAGCCACATCCTACTCAAACTCCCGGGCAGTATTTACTTCTATGTATCTCATGGGCAGTATTTACTTCTATGTATCTCATGGGCAGTATTTACTTCTATGTATCTCATGGGCAGTATTTACTTCTATGTATCGCATGGACAGTATTTACTTTTATGTATCTCATGGGCAGTATTTACTTCTATGTATCGCATGGACAGTATTTACTTTTATGTATCTCATGGGCAGTATTTACTTCTATGTATCTCATGGGTAGTATTACTTCTATGTATCTCATGGGCAGTATTTACTTCTATGTATCGCATGGGCAGTATTTACTTCTGTGTATCGCGCGGACAGTATGTACTTGTATGTATCTCATGGGCAGTATTTACTTCCATGTATCTCATGGGCAGTATTTACTTCTGTGTATCTCATGTTCAGTATTTACTTCTATGTATCTCATGGGCAGTATTTACTTCTTTATATCTCATGGGCAGTATTTACTTCTATATATCTCGTGTTGTACAAACGACAGCATTTTCGCACGTACTACGTTACTCGTAATAACGGACTGCGGTCAACATAGACGCCTCAGCGGGTGATATTTTATGAAGAAGTGAAGTGAGAAGACAAAGCGGACGATGTTCTCATATACGTCATGTTCTCTTGCTCATGGTGAAGCAAGCACGCGGTCATATTTCTACTGTACAATAACATACTATGTAATGTTAGCTAAAAGCAACACACAAGCTGGTGCATTTGAGTTCGTGTCGTGGTGCTCACCCGCAATAACTACATATCAACATGTCATTTACACAGACACACCCTCACTATGTGTTCATCAGACTCGATATATTCGTCATCATTTAACTCTATGCGAGCTAATGTCCCGATAGTGTCATTTCTGAAGGTTTACTAGTTGTTGATCTGTCGCAGAATTGGCCAGCATCGTCAGACATCGTTACAAGCCACGTCCTGAAAATGACGTATACAAAACACTCGCAGGTTGTTCACGAGACTCTCCATTTGCCATCATTCGTACGTGTGTGTTTTTACGCGACTTGTGCGAGCAACATCAGAGAGACTGACACATGGGGCACTCGGTGAGAGGAAGTCCCTCCGCGTGTCGGTCGTGTGACGCAGTAGAGGGAGTGACGCTGAACCAGACACAGCTCCTCCGCCGAGGGCGCGTGGAGCACGTCTCTTCCACTGGGGCCAGTCGACTGATCTCGATCGCGCCGACGTTCTCCTCGACCACTCGTCAGGCACTGACCAGGCTGACCGTACTGACCACATTGACATTGGCCGAGCGCGAGAAAGTTGTGAGGGGTAAAAATGGTTCGTACTGGATCGTTAAAGATAGACAACAAAGTAGAATGCCCATTCTTAGATATTGCTCTAATTTAATTCAGATTAGCAGTCCACGGACTAAACACGCTCAGCTCACATTTCGCTGGCTAATCTTTTTGCTGACGACAAGTGTTCAGGGCGCCCAACTAACGACCACGACCGTGCAAACTGTTCCACGCAGTCGAGATAGTTGTTCTCTTGCCAACTTCCAAACCTCTTTTCTGGAAAGTGTGTGTGTGCTGAATATCGGCTATAAACATAATTCCTAACTTTTTTACGATTTAGCCAAAACCGCTACAGTAACTGTTTTGATTAAGCTCGACATGAATGCTTTCGGATGTCCAAGCACCTTAACACGGTCACACGGTCATCTAAGTGTGTCCAATTGGTTGCCATAAGCGGATACTCGCCTACCTACTCGTGCGTTCTTAATGAGAGGCGCAGGTGATGCGTAAAATGTCTCCTCCGTAAACCACGTCGGTCGCTTTGCCTCCGCGCACTCTACGCTTGCTTAGTAATGTCACGCGCCGTTAACAATTGCCATGATATCGTAATATACACGTTACTATTCCCAGAATGAGATAACAATGCCACTCAAAGTTGACGAAGCAATATTATTGTACGGCACTGGAAATGTCACGTATAATTGGCTATATAGGCTAGTGCTTGGATGTTAACGACACGCGTAAAGAGAATGTCCATGAATACGAATCGTCGGCGTATGTTATGGAATATATACTATCTTACTCCCACACGTACATATACAATCAATGGTATCAGTTACCGTCATTATGGCGGAAATGTTGTCACTTTCATGATGCTCAGGTGGGAATCTAACGTATCAAAATACTAAGTCAAAAAGTAAGTAATAATTGTATATCTTCTGAAATACATTGCTAATTGGTAGACCAGCTTCATTGCAAGATAATCAACAAAGCACGGCATTCTCCATTAATATTAATCTCTTACAATTATAATTCTAACTCGAGATGACACGCAAAGAAAATTTGCTAAGTATCGAACGTATTCATAATTTAGCCTTCGGAACATTATACAAATTAGCGTAAGATCATCGAATATACATCCTTACTATATTAATAATTATTGAAACCCATAACAATACATCACTTACAACTTACAACATTTGCAAGAACTATTTCCTCAGCGAACGACTACGCTAAAGATTTGCGCATCGAGGGCCCAGATGCAGTAGGTGAATCGCCGGATGTGCTTCAAGTGGGAGGCACTCTCCAGTAATATACGTCAGCGAGATGGGATGTCTGGGAACAATTAAAGCTGCACTTAGTGAGGAAGTCCGCCCAGTTCAGCTGGCGAGTCCGCCTATTCCGTCACCTCTGCCTTCTGTCTCGTAATCAACAGTCCATTTCCGTAGTGTCACCATTGCACGTAACAGTGATTTTGAGAACGCTCAACTCCGAACTTGCCAAAGGTCCTCCAGTGTGACGTAATGGACAAGAATAACATCCATAGCTAAGCGGCGTACTAGGGCGACAGATCAGGTGCCAGTCCACAATTCAAAATGCTATGTAAATAAGAGTATCTTCCGCCTGGATAGCTTCAAGTGAGGACACGTGATTATGTTATCTCGTAGTTTAGTCGTAGGCGATGAGAAAGACGCGAAGTGCCACACCGCAGTAGACGATCAACAAATCAGAATCAGCAAAAAAAGGCAAATTGCGTGGTTGTACGATCGTCGGCGATAAAGGCATAATAAATGTTTACTACTGTGTGAAACCAATGCATGCAACCATGCAATATTATAGTATACACTGGCATAAATATTATCCAGTAAATCATCACATGGGAACCTTTGGATACGGTAATTCCGTATACCGCCCAGTTACACCCCACTAGTGGGTGTTTGACAGTCTGTTATGGTTTTGGTTTTTGGGACTGATCCAGTTGATTCGAATACCTTCAACACATCAACCACACGAATATTGAAAATTACCTTCAGGTATTATTTCGCCTAATGTATTGGCTTTGTTTATACGTTAGCGTAGGTTATAAAGACGTAGATAAACTGCTAGACGGATGTCGAGGACAATGCAAAGTGCGTGGTTGTGTTCTGTCAACTTAGATAAAACACAATAAATGTCCAGTATTATGAGAGATCGGTGCACATTGTCATATATAACAGTTATTAAATAGGCAAATATAGAGATGTTAGACAACGCATGTTAGAAATCCAATACACTGAAGTGTATTTTTCTGTCTGGCGTTGCATTTCGTTCTATGTATGCAATAATGCTATAAAAACATTGTTGCTATTTAAAATTGTTCTTGTATGTTAGCTTATGCGAGCACGTGTGTGCGTGTGCGTGTGCGTGTGCGTGTGCGTGTGTGCGTGTGTGTGCGTGTGCGTGTGCGTGTGCGTGTGCGTGTGCGTGTGCGTGTGCGTGTGCGTGTGCGTGTGCGTGTGCGTGTGCGTGTGCGTGTGCGTGTGCGTGTGCGTGTGCGTGTGCGTGTGCGTGTGCGTGTGCGTGTGCGTGTGCGTGTGCGTGTGCGTGTGCGTGTGCGTGTGCGTGTGCGTGTGCGTGTGCGTGTGCGTGTGCGTGTGCGTGTGCGTGTGTGCTGTGCGTGTTGTGCGTGTGCGTGTGCTGTGTGTGCGTGTGCTGTGTGTCGTGTGTCGTGTGCGTTGTGCGTGTGCGTGTGTCGTGTGTCGTGTGCGTGTGCGTGTGTGTGTCGTGCTGTGCGTGTGCGTGTGCTGTGTGCGTGTGCGTGTGCGTGTGCGTGTGCGTGTGCGTGTGCGTGTGCGTGTGCGTGTGCGTGTGCGTGTGCGTGTGCGTGTGCGTGTGCGTGTGCGTGTGCGTGTGCGTGTGCGCGTGTGCGTGTGCGTGTGTCGTGTGCGTGTGTGCGGTGTGCGTGTGCGTGTGCGTGTGGTGTGCTTGTGTGTGTCGTGTGCGTGTGCG
Organism: Ridgeia piscesae; assembly: GCA_025642075.2. Classification (NCBI taxonomy): domain Eukaryota; kingdom Metazoa; phylum Annelida; class Polychaeta; order Sabellida; family Siboglinidae; genus Ridgeia; species Ridgeia piscesae. Next base: position 112,743 of record JAODUO010001458.1, on the reverse strand, counting down.
TGTGCGTGTGCGTGTGCGTGTGCGTGTGCGCGTGTGCGTGGCTGTGCGGTGCGGTGCGCTGTGTTCTGCGTGCGTCTGTGCTGGTGCGGTGCGTGTGCGTGTGCTGTCGTGGCGTGTGCGTGTGCGTGTGCGCGTGCGCGTGCGCGTGCGCGTGCGCGTGCGTGTGCGCGTGCGTGTGCGTGTTTCATAAGAGATTGATAAATTACCAAGTATAATTAATGTTCAAGTAATGTTATATATTTT
>JAODUO010001458.1:92500-107500 GCA_025642075.2 Ridgeia piscesae | reverse complement strand
GTCCTGGTGACAGGTTGACTGTGACGTCGTCTCGGCAGCTAGCGACACCTAGCGGAGAAATAATGCGAGGGTCAACCATGCCTACAGTCAAGTTCACTGGACAATTAGGTGGCTGTGATTCGATAGCGAAGTTGTTAATCGGGATTTGTATTTTAAGTATGGTTAACGTACACTTTAGGTCCGTAGTTAAATCAAGATTTTTGCATTTAACTTCTAATACTGTTTGTTATTATTATCTCGACCACATGTGACTATACTGAGCAATGTTGTTTGATATATACGGTGATATTCAACCTATTCAACGACGTCAGTATGACCCTGTCGGAGAATTTGTTCTTCCTAAAACGTTCGTTTCGGTTTCGTTAACTACATAAATGATTCGGTGATGGCCACACGTACAGTACGTACAACACGTACATGATGGCAACACGTACATTTCACCAACACACATTTGGAATACATTTCAATTACAGAAGCATATTTTTTTAATGTTAATCACATATCTTCATATATCTTCAACTACAAAACAAAGGCTAATTAAGGTCAATCTATGTGTTATCACTGAGCATTCATAAAACCACTTTCGTATTCGTGTTATGCCGTTCGAAACAAGTGTCATTCCTGTACATAGTCGTGCCGCGCAACAAAATGCCGTGCCATGGTTTCAAACGTGTTTTTGCCCATCAATATACATCGACACTTCGACTGCGATCATAACAAGCTAATGGTGTGTATTTATAAAAGCGCAGTATTTCACGCGTCGTACTTCATCCTAACTGTCTAAAAAGTGACACCCCGCTTGCTCACTTCCCGCGCCGTCAATCATGTCGCGACGTTCCTGAACGCGGGGGAAGAAAAACAACAACACTTGTTTGTCGCGAAGTGTTCCTTTATGACGGGACACTGCATTGACGCTACAAATCACTGTCGCGTCACGTTGACTTAGCTGTGTGTCCGCCATCATGCAGTTCGATAACGTCCAGCAGAGTTAGTGTGTCGTAAAGACATAAACGTGAGCGATAGCCGTTATTAGCAGAACCCGACAATGTCAAGTGCCTGGCGTTATGCGCTCGCGTGGAACCATGGGGGCCGCTATTACCATGCCGTCTGTTTGGGATCTGTCCGCGTTTCCTGTTTATCGTAAATTATCTTGTTTTCGTTCGTTGTTTCCGGAAACAGTTCCCAACGATCTATGTGGGTAGGAAAAACGACTCCGAAAGAGCAAAACATTGCACATGTCTGACTGGCAGGCGATCCTTTCAAAGTGGTCGGTCGGTATCGTTACCAAAACCAGTGTCAAGCTCAACTTATAATAATATAAATCCAATAACTTGGTGCTTGGTGGTTTTTACGGTTGGTGCACGGTGCATGTCACTTTCGTTTTCTATTAATAAAATCGCTGGTTGAATGGTTGTTTAGCTTGTTTCTAAAGACATTCTGACAGTTCCATCACCGAACCGTAAAGCGCGACGTTCATGCGAAGACCTTATCACATCTACATGATTTTACCTCAAGTAGAGTCAGTTTCGTTGTGTCCTGGTACGACGGAACATTAATAACTGCAGTTTCATTATGTGGAGTGCATTGTAAGGCATAATCTGCGAGTCTGTGCACTTTTTGTTATCGGCTCTGATCCCGTAACGAGTTGCGCCATTAGCGTTGATATCTGCCATGCAGCCATACAGCCACGGCCACTATGGTTATTGGTGCAGTCACTCAGTGTCACGTGATACCATCGTCGGTGGCGACGTCTACGATGTGTTTGATATTATTTCAGTTATGTTGTTGGTGGTATTGAAGATGTGTTTGATTACGTTGACGTCGCTGGAAGATGACGTCAACTGCACCCAGAGGACGAGGAAGAAGTGGGGCATAAGGAGGATTAGGATAGCGATGACAAGGATGAAAATATCTGTGATTATACTTATACTGATAACGACGACGACGATGATGACGACGTCGATGTCGTCGACTACGACGTCTAAACGATGAATATATAGACACAGATGACGATAACAACAATCACGATTATGATGACGTCATCAATATCGTCGACTACACGTAATATGAAGGGTCAACACGCTATACGGCGACGGTGTTAACCTAATCAATTTTGGGCTAACATTGGAGCAGAACTGTCTTTTCACATAGGGAGATTCTCCGAAACTCGTCTGATTTCTGACCTGATGGCGGGAACATCCCGCGGGTGCCTCGCGTGAGGCTCTCTCACACGGCACGGGCACTGGCGTACCACAAGCGCCGTATCCTCGGGGGCTGACGAGAGATGGCCTTTTGACGTCGCCAGCGGCGGGCGTCAGGTGCGGTAAATGACGGCTCTCTCAGAGTATTTCATCCGCCTCTGCCATTTGTCAGCTGAGCGGTAACGTTGCAATTTTGGGCTAACATTGGAGCAGAACTATCTTTTCACATAGGGAGATTCTCCGAAACTCGTCTGATTTCTGACCTGATGGCGGGAACATCCCGCGGGTGCCTCGCGTGAGGCTCTCTCACACGGCACGGGCACTGGCGTACCACAAGCGCCGTATCATCGGGGGCTGACGAGAGATGGCCTTTTGACGTCGCCAGCGGCGGGCGTCAGGTGCGGTAAATGACGGCTTTCTCAGAGTATTTCATCCGCCTCTGCCATTTGTCAGCTGAGCGGTAACGTTGCAATCAAACAGGCGGGTTAATGTTTCTGGTTACTGGTGTGTTATTGCAAGATAACAGGCGATGGGTGATTCGGTGTAAGCAGTGCTTCCTGAATGGAAGATATTGTGTGCGCGCGCGTGTGTTTGTGTTTGTGTTCTGTGTTTCGTGTTCGTGTTCGTGTTCGTGTTCGTGTTCGTGTTCGTGTTCGTGTTCGTGTTCGTGTTCGTGTTCGTGTTCGTGTTCGTGTTCGTGTTCGTGTTCGTGTTCGTGTTCGTGTTCGTGTGTGTCGTGTGCGTGTGCGTGTGCGTGTGCGTGTGCGTGTGCGTGCGCGTGCGCGTGCGCGTGCGCGTGCGCGTGCGCGTGCGCGTGCGGGTGCGCGTGCGTGCGTGGTGGGTGGTGGTGGTGGTGGTGGTGGTGGTGGTGGTGGTGGTGGTGGTGGTGGTGGTGGTGGTGGTGGTGGTGGTGGTGGTGGTGGTGGTGGTGTGGTGGTGGTGGTGGTGGTGGTGGTGACAGTGATGGTGTCACTGATGCAGTTATCCCCGGGTAATCTAATGTCGGTGAGTCCTTGATACCGCTTATAAATCAGCGCCGTTGTTGTGCCCGCTGGTGGAGACTGTATAGCAATGTCAGTTACAATTGAATACAGGACCCGTCAACAAACACCTTTGTGATCTATCGTGTTCTACACTGCCTGCCGAGAACACACGGTGTGTAAGAAAGGAAAAAGTAGTTTAGCCGATGAAAACACGATGATTTATCGCACGTACCGAAAGCTCAATTGCCCAAATGCCGCCCGGTGGCAACATTCTAACATTGTCAGCGAGCTCAATTACGGGGATCGGTAGCTGGAACTCGAATAAAATTCGTTATCCGTGTTCCCTTGGGAGGCTAGGGCACACTCTGTCCGATAAATGTCCTTTCGGCATATTTCGTAAACTGGTTAGAACGGCGATACGAAGTGGCCTGTCTTGTGCGTCAGGTTTTACTGGTAATTTGGGTTCCTCTGTCGAACAAATATATACAGATGAGTGACATTTGAGAGGGTGTAGTCGTAGCCATTGCAGAAACGTACAATTTCCGATCCATTTCTGTCGTGCAGCAACTGATGTCGAGAAAAACCTATGCTAAATTATATTAATTTCCCTAATGTCGCGTGGGGAGTCACCCTGGCCTAGCTGTAGACAGCGGTGGAATTGTGAGATTCAATAGTTTTTCGCAATAACTGCCGCGGGACTGAATGCACGCTTGCACGCGTGTGTGCATTTGTGTGAGTACATGCCTGCGTGTGTATATAGGAACGTATGTGTGTGCGTGCGTGCGTGCGTGCGTGTGCGCAGTCATGCGTGGATGCCTATGCATATACGCACACACTCACATCACACACACACACCTACCCCCGCCACACACACACACGCACGCGCGCACGCGCACGCGCACGCGCACACGCACGCGCACGCGCACGCACGCAAGCACGCACGCACGCACGCACGCACGCACGCACGCCACGCACACGCACGCACGCACACGCACACGCACACGCACACGCACACGCACACGCACACGCACACGCACACGCACACGCACACGCACACGCACACGCACACGCACACGCACACGCACACGCACACGCACACGCACACGCACACGCACACGCACACGCACACGCACACGCACACGCACACGCCACACGCACACGCACACGCACACGCACCACACGCACACGCACACGCACACGCACACGCACACGCACACGCACACGCACACGCACACGCACACGCACACGCACACGCACACGCACACGCACACGCAGCACGCACACGCACACGCACACGCACACGCACACGCACACGCACACGCACACGCACACGCACACGCACACGCACACGCACACGCACACGCACACGCACACGCACACGCACACGCACACGCACACGCACACGCACACGCACACGCACACGCACACGCACGCGCACGCGCACGCGCACGCGCACGCGCACGCACGCGCACGCACGCACACACACACACACACACACACATACACACACACACGCGCGCGCGCGCACACACAACCGTGTAACACAATCCTACATAACTACAGCCACCACCAGTAACATAAGCCAACGTGTATCGGCATCACAGACAGATCGTCATCTAGACCAAATATCAATTCCATTTCGTTCCCGAGCTAATCACACAAAACAAACTCCACGCGCATTTTTATCCTCCACTTAACGCAATTGTGACAGCAGATTTGCCCGCTGCGCCCCTCGCAACCTGCCTAACGATCAACTCTTCGCCTAATTGAATTACGGTCTGTGGCGGAGCAAGAAAACGAGATCCCCGCTAGCGAATCTTACATAATTCATACGACACTCCGTCTAACGGAAAGCAACTTAACACGTCGATGGGCGTGCGCCTGGACATCGACTTCATTCAATTCGCTTTGATTCGCAGCCATGACTCGTTGGCGGCCACTCGATATCTGCGTTAGCACGTATAATGCGATGACCAAGTCGAAGTGCAATCTCGTTACGGTGCCGGGGCGTCCTTCTTCTGTCCTCGCGTCGACGGACTGCCGCTGTCTTGCCCGGTAATTGGCCTGCACCGGGAACGCTGTTGTTAGCAAGGCAAGCGTCTGCAGGATCGTGTCTGCGAATTGAATTTGTCTCCAGGGCGTGTGCGCGCAATCATACTGTTCCGTGTTCTGTCTGATTGCCCGTGAAAGGATGGCTAGTGAAATTAGGCCCGGTAACACCTACAAGTACGGCTTGCATATCTGATAACAAGACAGTCAACAGTGATGTACAATGCAGATTAAAGCGGTTCTGTTAGTTAATTAAGTGATCGGAATCTCATCGAGAGCCATAGAAGGTATGCAATAATACCAGTTGTTGTCCGTGTTCGACTTTCATCAAATGTGTTCATACTCACGCGGTAACTAGCGTGTGTCGCAGCGTTAGCCACGTGACTTCAAACGTGGTCGTGTTGCCGCCGTATGTCTTTTGAGTAATGTATTATCAACGTATCAACTCGGTCATATGGTTTTTATATTTCATAAATGAATATTTTACAAAGGCGTTTCTAATAATGTGCCTACATATTGTATTTTCTAATATAATTATGGCTGTAACCGTGGCTTACGTTTTGCTGCCAGATCCAATGGGTTTGTTTATAGACGGGAGTTGAACTATTTCACCCAGTCTGTGAATCTTTCAGTAGAACTGCCCAATGAATTATTACTTCCTTGTTATATTGTACAAAGGTACTTAGTACAAACTTGCGGTATTTAAGCGTAAACTTGGATTCCAGTAGAATGATTCGCTTGATAATAAAACTATTCTAAAACAATGTGTTGCATAGTTTCTAAGTCGACATTAATTCTAGTTGCGATAGCCGTTTAAATAAACCTGTTTGGAGACCTATACGTAACACTTATTTAATAGCAGTCGCAACATTTCAGGGTAATAATAATTTGTCGCAGAAAATAGTGCACGATTACAACGTCGTCAACAATATTAGCAGATTGGTGTTATTTATGATAATTATTTCTCATGTTTATTTTGTTGTTGGTTGTGTGGTGGAGTTGTTGTTGTTGTTGTTGTTGTTGTTGTTGTTGTTGTTGTTGTTGTTGTTGTTGTTGTTGTTGTTGTTGTTGTTGTTGTTGTTGTTGTTGTTGTTGTTGTTGTTGTTGTTGTTGTTGTTGTTGTTGTTGTTGTTGTTGTTGTTGTTGTTGTTGTTGTTGTTGTTAGGTATGTTATTATTCTTAATGTTAAAGTTGTTACCGTTATTATTGTTATAATAATAATAATTATTATTATTTGTGTTGTTGTTGTGGTGGTAGTGGTATTTGAGTTGCTGACGTTCTATACACAATTGTGTAGGATGCAATTATGATGACGACGACGACTGCGATGGTTATACCCATAATGCCGACTACAACGGTATCGAACACGCACCAACAGTGAGAATCAATTATGTATATTTTGTCCAAAATAGTTTCCATCATCTTAGTTCACGAGTTGCGTGTCACAAAGACTGTGTCCACATGCCTGGCCCTAACACGTCGGGAAGTGACTCAGACAGACATGTTATTAACGATATAACAGGAGGCTGAGTTTGAAATAGATATCGTCCGCACCAGGCTTCGAGACACGCAGCACCACACACCGCAGACTTCACGAGGCCGGCGAAGCTTGTTAAGACCGTCGGCGATTTCTTGAATAGCACATTAGATTGGCCGACCCGCAAAAACTAGATCATTTATCGATCTCATTGCAAACCAAGATTGACCTTCATTTCCTTAATGGAGCTTATACCAGGCAATCGCTCACCCAGACGTACGTTGCTTTGATGTAACTGTCCTGTTTCGGACATAACATCCTGTTTATGCGTTTATGTTTTTAGAAGGAATCTTTTGGTAAGCTCGGAATTTGCTTGTGCAAGTATCCCATGTTAAAATTATTGGGTTATAGTTTCGAAATATTAAAATGTTACTGTCTGAAATGCCGGCAGCATTGTGACATACAAGTATACACATTACCTCGATATGTGTTACCGTACTTCGATCACGTTAACTCAGGAAACTCTTCCCTGAGAATGAAACCCAATACATCACCAAAAAGGGATTACAATCAAGCTACAATTCCACTGCAAATAATCCGACTATGGGAATATCTGTACCAAATGCTTTTTATGTAACTTATTGTAATATTACGATCGACACTTCGCAAAATCGGTAACAAAATAATTTCTTAAAAGAATTGCATTATGTTACTATGTTGGTGGTCTTTAAGTAAATTCATGAATAATATGATATACAGTCTGGCATTAGCATTATACTCAACTCGTACAAGAACTATTCACGACGCAATTACAATGATTTGAACATGAACTCGTGTTCATGATCATATACATTTTAATTGCCGCTGTCACCAGTAACGACACTGCACGAAGAAAACTTGCTATGTTCATCCCAAATGATGTAAAAATGCATATGGCTGATAACGTAGTGAAAATGAAACATAAACTGTTGTCTTCAAACATATCAGCGTAGCTCGAGGACTCAGTTAATGTACTTCGAGAACTGTTACAGTATTTCAAAGTCAGCCTATTAATGTGTATATGTCGTGTATATTACCGTCGTTATCATATCAATCTGCTTGCTTATCAACGGAAATATTATGTCTACAGTCCACTATCCGAGTTACCCAGCGCTGCACGGGGAGAAAGGGCGCCTGTAGTACTGTTACTAAATTGTGACCACCATGAATTTCCTTTACAAAAATTAAATCTATAAGAACCATCCAAATTGCTCTGCGAGATCACGTATCAACGGTCAACACCCCACAGGCAAAATACCGGAGGACACACAAACAGATCAACAAACTGACAGATACGGAATTGTATTATACATATTGAACAGGAGAATTTTTTAAAGGATAAACAGCTAATCATGTCACGTCCATTGATGAAATTAGAGGACCACGATACGTACAAAAATAGCATTCATGTAAAATGATATCACGATAAAAATAGGATCGATCGGATATTGTTCCATTATTGTGTTCGCTGGTTTATCTCACGTAAACAACGAATAGATTAGCAGCTTCTAAATACAGCATTAGTGCGGACCATGTTATGCCTGCTTCAATTCGAGGTTATATTATGTTTAGATGAGTCGATCCTATTATCCCCGGAGATGACCACTACTTAATAATAGATGCAATAAGCGCAGATTATCGCTCATCGCCGACTTACATTTATGACATTCACCGTACGACCTTTGTAATTTCGGACCTATGTTTATTTAATTAGGCGCTGATAAAAGGGCACGACTTGTTGTTAAACATCCGAGTGAAGTATCTTGTTGTGTTTGCACAACGCTGATCAACACGACAAGGAGAGGACTTCACAACCTAATTGCTGTTATCAGTTACTTGCGTCGAACGGAGTAAATATATGCGAATAGATCGTAATCGCACCTTGGTAGACGTTGTCATTTCCTTATAATGGGACGTCGTATGTTCAGTTACCCGGAAAGATATGTTGAAATTCGTAGCAGATATTTACTGAATGAAATGCTTTGAAATGGGAATGACGCGGAGACGGGGAATATCACATATCTTTGTGTATAACCCACAGGCTTCTGCAGTGTTGTGAAAAAGAATACCTTTTTGTATATGTATGTTCTGTTAACAATGTTAACATTTCGCGGTTAATATGTTCAAACCGCAATTATAGGATGATAACCAATATTCGAATCCTGAACGAGGGTTCCACGCGAGAAGATTAACCATGAAGTGAAATAATTAGCCGCCCGGGGTCACCGGAAATAAACTCACCAGGACGTATGGCACAACCTCTCCGCGTGCAACCGACGACATCGCACCGCGGACAACTAGTGACTAATGGAGGATGCAAAACGGCGATTCGTTTAACCTACAGCTCGGTTCGTATGCGATATGGCGTTGGGACTATTTGTCACAGGAACCGAATGCGTCTTCGGAGTAGGTCGGAATATTCGCGCGCGTCACATACGAATAATACCCGGCTAGGTGCAAGCATGTCAGACGCGATATTTCAAACGCTGCTCACTGTTATATAATTTATGACCTTCCGGTCACCAGTTATTGTATTGTAACTGGTGATATATAGAATGGTACTTATTAATTTGTAGTCATCTGTATTCCTGGAATGCATAGCTGTCGACGTCTTTCTAGCAAGTATTAAAGCACCACCCATTGAAATTAGACCGGATATGTCGGTTTTTCATCGGTCGCGAGCGCTCTCTCTCTCTCTCTCTCTTCTCTGTCTCTCTCTCTCTCTCTCTCTCTCTCTCTCTCTCTCTCTCTCTCTCTCTCTCTCTCTCTCTCTCTCTCTCTGTCTTTCTCTTTTCCTTTCTCTCTCTCTCACTTTCTCCTTCACTCTATCTCTCTCTATTTCTTTCTCTCTCTTTCTCTCTCTCTCCCTTTCTCTTTCTCTATCTCGCTCTCTCTCTCTCTATATATATATATATATCTCTCTCTCCCTCTCTCTTTCTCCCTCTCCCTCTCTCTCCCTCTCTCTCTCTCTCTTTCTCTCTCTCTCTTTCTATCTCTCTTTGTCTCTCTCTCTTTCTCTCTCTCTCTTTCTCCTTCACTCTATTCTCTCTCTCTTTCTCTCTCTCTCTCTCTCTCTCTCTCTCTCTCTCTTTCTCTCTCTCTCTCTCTCTCTCTCTCTCTCTCCCCTCTCTCTCTCTTTGTTGTGTTGCCAATAAATCACCTTCCTTGGTATGTGTTCAACTATTTCCGCCGTCGCGCCCCTAAATCTTTCGGCTTGATGCAGACCGTGCGCTCTTTCGGGGATGGCATCGCTAAATCATCTGATTACAACGGTCATGTGCCATCGACACATCGATTCTCCAACTTTGCTCGCAACAGCGTTGCATTTGTCTGACGTGCGTCGAATACATTCACAATAGCAGCCACAAGTAGATTACCAAGCACGAACTATTTAGGCAGTTTGCAGTTAGCGAGTATTTGCGATTTCGATTTTGCGTGCGCTGCTAATTATTTCCATACAGTGGTCAGTACAGTGTTTGTAACAACGTATCGCGTAAGATCAACGGAAACGTACTTTACACAAGTGCCACACCAGTCTCTTTGTCTGACGTAGAGACTATAGCAATTGCAGAGAAAACAACAAGTGAGAGAACAGGTTTGTGAGAAAAAACTGGATCAGGAGAATTAGTGGAGTTAAACAGAACAGACAAGCGAAGACTGGAGAAACAAATTCCTTTTAAGAAGCGGCTGACGAGGAGGCTAGAGTGGACACAATACTATGGTGCCTTGATAAAGGAAGGGAAAGTGAAAAAAGCCGGGATTGTTTTCCAGTGAGGAGAGTGAGATTGGCCGACCATGCAGTGTATGTAATGCAGATAGTCAATAGCAAAATTAAACTAGTTTGGCCGGCCATGCAGTGTATGTAATGCAGATAGTCAATAGCAAAATTAAACTAGTTTGTGTTGTTACAATTTAGGAATGGCGAGAAAGGGGCGCATAACCGTGGTGTTAAGTCTGTACGACGGTGAAGAGATCGCTTTGCGTTGCGGGAGGCCTGCCAACGAACTGTCATGTTACACGTTCCAGTTTGCAGAGTCCCGTGTCCCCCCATTAATCTCGACAGTTGCGCGGGCAATTAGTATTTGTTTTATCGATCGCATCTGGATTATTAGTCCATCTTTATAATGAAAACAGATGAACGTGTGATTACCAGGCCTGGCGCAACGCGTTACGCTTGTCGGAGGTAGCGCGGAGCGTGTTGTAATAGCGGCCCAGTGCGCGTGTCTAGGGCCGTGCCACTCCACGTGTCATTAAAGTACGACAGATGATCGTGTTTATCATGAACCATGTTACATAACATTTAATAGTAAAAAATGCGCGGATGTTTTTCAGAGCCTCAATCACCACTTGACGTGGGTCTTCCATCGCCAGTGACACTGTGTTGTAGCTACGAATGCAGCGTCAGGGCTCCCGTTGCTTCGTGGTTTGTTGTTGGTCGAGCCCATTGTCTCCAGGGATCATCGACAGTTTTTTTAATTCCCTAGTTGGTATTTGTACTCCCGTGGCTTAGGAGCTAGGTGCGATAGACAGACGTTGTAGGCCAAACATTCACGCATCATTGTGAAAGTCTAAATATGTTTTAAATATACAGTTTCAATGTTACGTAAACAAAATAACCTACCCGTCGACCATTAATAGAAACTACTCATTGCGCAGGCTCTATTTCATATCACTGTACATACGTAGGCCTGTCTTCCTCACTCGTGACCCACTAGTCGACTGGTCCGAACCAGCAGACGTCAGCCCTAGCTTTGATCATGACACCGGAAATATATAAACCAGTGTTTGGAATTCTTCTTCCGACATTTTGCATCCTGAACGTAACGAAGACCGGATGTGTTCAAAGTTAACATAAATCGGTTGTATTGGTATTGAATTTAACGGCAAATGTGTAGTTATGTGGGTTGAATTATAACGAAGGTCGTCTGTATAAGCCCCGTACAAGTCTTCAACAAATGTTTTCGTCAATATTAATCCTACTACAGTTTTGTACCCGCGGTATCCTATACTTTATTCCCATTACAGTAGGAAACCTATTGATAATTGACAAACACAAACACTTTCAAGGACCCACAGAACTTCGTCCAACGGACTTGATACGTACCCAACGAACATTCCAGACGATACTTCCCAGCATGCCTTTCGCCACTAGCAGGCGTAGTTAATGGACCAACGCCGCCCTCTTCGTAATCATTTCATGCTCCGCGAGGCGCGCCACCACGCCACGGCGAGTCTGCCGCACCCGTCTCGCGAAATAACGGATATACACCTGTTGGCTGTCTTGGCAGACACCTGTCTATTATCCATAGCAGTCACCTTGCCATAACGGACATGCTGCGTAATTCCGACATGGACGTGTTTACAATATCTGTTATGGACGTGTTTTACAATGTCCGTTATGGACGTGTTTTGCAATTTCCGTTATGGACGTGTTTTACAATGTCCGTTACGGATGTGTTTTGTAATGTCCGTTAGGGACGTGTTTTACAATGTCCGTTATGGATGTGTTTTGTAATGTCCGTTAGGGACGTGTTTTACAATGTCCGTCATGGACATGTTTTACAATGTCCGTTATGGACGTGTTTTACAATGTCCGTTATGGGTGTATTTTGTTGTGTACGACTTTCTATCCAAGTAACGTTGGCAGCCATATGTAACATTACAACCGTTCAGTTAAGTGTATGTTAAACATAAAACACATTCAGCAGGCAAACTAGAAAAAAAACATACACATTATGATATCCATTGCATGATCCGTTGTATCAGAAATAGCATCACGGTAGCGGTATTTTCAGTTCCTATATTACACTTATCTACCCAACTGTCGCCAACATTAATCTTCCCAACAACAGTTGAGTTGAATGTTCCACCCGCCAGAATTGTTACACAGACGTATTCATATAATGCTCACTAAAACATTCAAAAGTCAGCGTTCGTTTTATTATTTCCTGCGATGCTTATTTTACAAACCACCGAGAGAATAAGTTGCTTATACTTATAATCTCGTGGGTTGCTAAGAATAACAACACATGTTAATTCATTGACGTTCTAAAATACACAAAAGTTCACAATACAGCTAAAACAGTAAAACGTTCAAGGTAAAAAAATGCCTGCTTTTTAGCGCGTCACCACAAACTATTTCGGGTAAAAGAAACGACTGGACACTGTTCCGCGCACGAGTCGGGTAATTGACGCTTCTGTTAATGGCCGCACGCCCCGACAGGATGTCTTCCGACTGTTAACCCAGCCTAGACGCTTACCAACAACGAACACGAATTACGACGATATAACATGATTTAAGACGCTTTAAAAGTCTAAATTTAACAAGACAACATTGAAGACATCCACATATGGCGCGTGAACAACGACGTTCTCAGAAAGTCAAACAGTTACTCGCGTATGTTTAGCACTCGCTTTTTTATTTTCAAACTATTACATAACCTGTCAGTCCTAATTTAGCATCTGATATGTCTTTGTTTGCCGGTGATTCACTTACGCCTGTCACATGACAGCCAATATCGTCTATCATGATCCGTAATTCGTTTTGTCCTTATTTTCTACGCATCATACGCGAATTTGTATGCACGTTCGTCAAGGTATTCTGGGTGTGTTCCCTGGGTATTCTAACTGTCGTCTTGTCCCCGCAGATGTATATCTAGATTATTTACGAGCCCCGTAGCCCTGTTCGGTGCCTGAGAAAGGACATTCCTTCGAACCCTCGCCGTCGCTCTGTCAAGGACAAGACCGAAAATTCCCACAGTACCATGCGGTTGTCACCTTAATTATTGCTACTGCTGAACATTGTTTGGCTGTTGTTTCTTTTTGATTTTGAAAAACCAATATGCAGTTTCCGAGAAATGCTTCCGTGGCTGCTTCGGCTTGCTTGTGTTTTCTCTACCGCTGCAGCTGCTGGGAGTCTCTGTACGTGTGTGTGGTCTATAGCTGCAACCCTTCTTGTCTGTGTTTCTGTGTGTATCTGCCTGCCCGCCTGCCCGCCTGCCCGCCTGCCCGCACGTCCGCACGCCCGCACGCCCGCACGCCCGCACGCCCGCACGCCCGCACGCCCGCACGCCGCCCGCACGCCCGCACGCCCGCACGCCCGCACGCCCGCACGCCCGCACGCCCGCACGCCCGCACGCCCGCACGCCCGCACGCCCGCACGCCCGCACGCCCGCACGCCCGCACGCCCGCACGCCCGCACGCCCGCACGCCCGCACGCCCGCACGCCCGCACGCCCGCACGCCCGCACGCCCGCACGCCCGCACGCCCGCACGCCCGCACGCCCGCACGCCCGCACGCCCGCACGCCCGCACGCCCGCACGCCCGCACGCCCGCACGCCCGCACGCCCGCACGCCCGCACGCCCGCACGCCCGCACGCCCGCACGCCCCTTGAACACCCCCTTGCATGCTTGCCGCCGGCCCGATACTTCTCGGGCCTATAAGGAACAAACGCCGCGGACAGCCCCGCCTCTAGTCGCGTGCGCCAACTGACAATTGTGGTTCCGGCTCAAGTAACATACGTCACGTTTTGCTACATGTGTCATTTTTCCCAGTCGAATGTTCACAGATAGGCTCCCCAAAGACCCAAACACAGTGTACATCTAGGAATGCTTTATGACCGGGCCGCGGGCCTGGACGCTCACTGTAAGTGGTTGTGGTCACGTAAAATGGAGGACGGTGCTTCTTTCTCAAAAATAGAAAATCCTCGATGAGATAGTCGAATAGATGATTCCGAAATTTGCTGATACGTTTTCAAATCGTTATAAACCTCTTTGAAATCTACTAACTATAAACAGCCCGAAAATGTTGTTATGCTAGATTCATGTTTTGTTGGTGGCCTACGTTCAAAGTATTGTTTCCCAGTCTCGGTTCTGTTTTAGTAAAACAAACATGTACGATAGAATGTTTCATATGTGTATTTGTCGACCGATCGATGGTCGAGCATAAGTCAGTCGAACTACACCCACGGACACATTTATTAACTCTCAGAGCGGCCGACGAAAACTAACGAAACGGCTCGACACCGTCCTAATCACTGACGCGCACTTATCTGTGCGTCTCCCAAATGCAATTTGATTAGTCTTCGCACAAACAATTTGGTGAATGCCGCCGTAGTTTATTAACGCACAATCGTCGGGAATCTATTTAGACTGACCAACTTGTCCAGCGCCTCGCGGAAGGTCGACCGGCCACTTCTGTCATTGTCTCTGCGGACTCGATACGGGTCTTGACCGCCACAAAGACACGTGA
>JAODUO010001458.1:62500-87500 GCA_025642075.2 Ridgeia piscesae | reverse complement strand
TTGTTTGCGACATACTACTGTGCCAGTGTTGACGTGTATATGTGTAAAGTAATAGTTTTAATTTCTTAGTTATGTTATAATTTGCATTGACAGGCTAATTAAGAGACAGCACATATCTTAGTTTATATTTTAACATCGCTACCAGTCACACAATGGCAGCATCACTCGTGACGGATATTGTTATATTCTTTATTCTGTGAGTGAAATTTCTTTTCATGATTTAGTTACCAAGCTTTGATTATAATTATATTTGAATAACTATAATCATTGATCAAATAGTGACTCTACCGTTTCGAAATAATCTATCCCAGTGACACTGGTCACGTGGGTTTGACCAAGCCTTGGTACAACAGCTGTGTGCTAGGCTGGCTCGGGTTTCAAACAACAAGGAGGAGACATTTAATGTTGGTGACTGACAACTTGTTCAATAATACTGTTATGGTATTATTTCCTTGTAATAATTACACCACATTGTAAAGTGGAAGATTGTTCAGTAATTGACCTAATTTTGCATGAATGCTTTAAACAAGTATTTAGTTATACGGATGTTCACCATATATGGAGAATTGCGTTGAGTCAGCACACGGGGATGCTGCGATTGACCCTCACTGGCTGCATGCAAACAGTAGCGGTCTTAATGAGTGTTGGAGTGCTTGTATCCTGCTGGTGATATGACTTACACAGTACATAGTTCTAATCATGTTTACTCAGATACTGTGTCTTGTATTATGATGCTTAATCTACACTATTAGATTAACGTGTTATATTGTGCATTTAACAATTGATTATGTTCTATGAAGCTAAACGGTCATTATCAAAAACTGCCCAGTGGTCACCAAATTCTCCATAATTAATCACCTTATGGGTTTGGCTGGGTAGGGTGTAGAGACTGAAACTTGACAATAAGTTGGGAGTCACCTTGGGAAGCGTAGCTAACTTGTAAACACTGGCCAGACGTGGGTGCAGCCATTTAACGAGTCTTTGTGTTTATCCTGTGTAGTGATGTATAACTGCATATGACAATAGGAAGTATTATAGGTATTATGGAAATGCAATATTTGTTTGAATAATTATCTATTTTCTGCTATATATGACATGTTGCATCATGTTATTGCAGGAAGGAGCCAGATCTCATATGAATGATGTGAGAGTCATTAATGAGTCTCCAAAGCAGTGTTTGGGTGACCATGGGTCATTACAGTTATGGTAGATTATGTAATTACCGCATTATTAGATGCACAAACTGGTGTTTGTTGATTTACATACCTATGTATTCATGCCATTTCATGGTATAACTTGTTTTACACTTATATATCTTTAGATTACAGTATACTGGACTCATTATGTATTGTGTATGCATGCTGTGTGACATGTGACTACACATCATGTTGTGTCTATGTATATCTGTATTGTTAGTACTAGACTGAAACACTGTATGTTTCGTTTAGCTGTTATTCTATTTTAGGAATGTCTTCTAAAGTAAGACCATAAATAAAGAACTACGAAATGACTGGAGCCGATTTGTTGTTTGTATAATTTGGCACCGTCTCATATGGAGACAATATCCGGCTTGTTTTGGCAAGAAATGACATGGATCATCATCAATATGAGATCAGTTGTGTAGCTGCACGGATCCTTTGGAACACGCTTCCTCTTAGTATCGGATCATTTAAAACTACTACACAATTCCGCCGTCATTAAAAACTACTACACAATTCCGCCGTCATTTAAAACTACTACACAATTCCGCCGTCATTTAAAACTGTCAATCCACCTGTTGACATATGGAATATCCTTGACTGACACTGAGATTGACCAACCCTTTGTCTTGATGCCTCTTCTGAGCTTCGTTTCCAAGGATTTGTGATATGTGTCCATTGTCATGGCTTGAGCTCCGTCGCTGCAAAGTCGTATCAGTTGCACACGGGAAACACAATGGCTGACCCAGACAGAACCAATGCCCGGAGCCCCTCACTCTGCTGGTTGCATCCACACAGCAACACATACACCCCCGAGGGCTAATTAATTACCTTCTTCTCATCACAACGGTGACGCTGCAGTCAACACACTAGTACACAACACGTGACGGAACCAGCTCCGATGTCATAAGACCTTAGTCAAGAATCCGTCCTTGTCTCATTCGATTCATGGCTTATATTGTGTTTGAAGCAAATCCTGTTGTTTCGGAGAATCCACTATAACAATAGCATTTGTGCTAGCGTAGTTGCAAATTAGTTAGGATCGTACAATGCAACCACCTTGCCGAGACTATACTATTTAGGATCGTACAATGCAACCACGTTGCTGAGACTATACTATTTAGGATCGTACAATGCAACCAGCTTGCTGAGACTATACTATTTAGGATCGTACAATGCAACCACCTTGCCGAGACTATACTATTTAGGATCGTACAATGCAATCACCTTGCCGAGACTATACTATTTAGGATCGTACAATGCAACCATCTTGCCGAGACTATACTATTTAGGATCGTACAATGCAATCACCTTGCTGAGACTATACTATTTAGGATCGTACAATGCAATCACCTTGCTGAGACTATACTATTTAGCATCGTACAATGCAACCACCTTGCTGAGACTATACTATTTAGGATCGTACAATGCAACCACCTTGCTGAGACTATACTATTTAGGATCGTACAATGCAATCACCTTGCTGAGACTATACTATTTAGGATCGTACAATGCAACCAGCTTGCTGAGACTATACTATTTAGGATCGTACAATGCAATCATCTTGCTGAGACTATACTATTTAGGATCGTACAATGCAACCACGTTGCTGAGACTATACTATTTAGGATCGTACAATGCAATCACGTTGCTGAGACTATACTATTTAGGATCGTACAATGCAACACCTTGCTGAGTCTATACTATTTAGGATCGTACAATGCAACCAGCTTGCTGAGACTATACTATTTAGGATCGTACAATGCAACCACCTTGCTGAGACTATACTATTTAGGATCGTACAATGCAACCACCTTGCTGAGACTATACTATTTAGGATCGTACAATGCAATCACCTTGCTGAGACTATACTATTTAGGATCGTACAATGCAATCACCTTGCTGAGACTATACTATTTAGGATCGTACAATGCAACCACCTTGCTGAGACTATACTATTTAGGATCGTACAATGCAACCACCTTGCTGAGACTATACTATTTAGGATCGTACAATGCAATCACCTTGCTGAGACTATACTATTTAGGATCGTACAATGCAACCACCTTGCTGAGACTATACTATTTAGGATCGTACAATGCAACCACCTTGCTGAGACTATACTATTTAGGATCGTACAATGCAACCACCTTGCCGAGACTATACTATTTAGGATCGTACAATGCAACCACCTTGCCGAGACTATACTATTTAGGATCGTACAATGCAACCACCTTGCCGAGACTATACTATTTAGGATCGTAAATGCAACCACCTTGCCGAGACTATACTATTTAGGATCGTACAATGCAACCACCTTGCTGAGACTATACTATTTAGGATCGTACAATGCAACCACCTTGCTGAGACTATACTATTTAGGATCGTACAATGCAACCACCTTGCCGAGACTATACTATTTAGGATCGTACAATGCAACCACCTTGCTGAGACTATACTATTTAGGATCGTACAATGCAACCACCTTGCCGAGACTATACTATTTAGGATCGTAAATGCAACCACCTTGCCGAGACTATACTATTTAGGATCGTACAATGCAACCACCTTGCCGAGACTATACTATTTAGGATCGTACAATGCAACCACCTTGCCGAGACTATACTATTTAGGATCGTACAATGCAACCACCTTGCCGAGACTATACTATTTAGGATCGTACAATGCAACCACCTTGCCGAGACTATACTATTTAGGATCGTACAACGCAACCACCTTGCCGAGACTATACTATTTAGGATCGTACAACGCAACCACCTTGCTGAGACTATACTATTTAGGATCGTACAACGCAACCACCTTGCTGAGACTATACTATTTAGGATCGTACAATGCAACCACCTTGCCGAGACTATACTATTTAGGATCGTACAATGCAACCACCTTGCCGAGACTATACTATTTAGGATCGTACAATGCAACCACCTTGCTGAGACTATACTATTTAGGATCGTACAATGCAACCACCTTGCTGAGACTATACTATTTAGGATCGTACAATGCAACCACCTTGCCGAGACTATACTATTTAGGATCGTACAATGCAACCACCTTGCCGAGACTATACTATTTAGGATCGTACAATGCAACCACGTTGCTGAGTCTATACTATTTAGGATCGTACAATGCAACCACCTTGCCGAGACTATACTATTTAGGATCGTACAATGCAACCACCTTGCTGAGACTATACTATTTAGGATCGTACAATGCAACCACCTTGCTGAGACTATACTATTTAGGATCGTACAATGCAACCACCTTGCCGAGACTATACTATTTAGGATCGTACAATGCAACCACCTTGCCGAGACTATACTATTTAGGATCGTACAATGCAACCACCTTGCTGAGACTATACTATTTAGGATCGTACAATGCAACCACCTTGCTGAGACTATACTATTTAGGATCGTACAATGCAACCACCTTGCTGAGACTATACTATTTAGGATCGTACAATGCAACCACCTTGCTGAGACTATACTATTTAGGATCGTACAATGCAACCACCTTGCTGAGACTATCTTCGCGTAAACGTTGTTGTCTCCAAACTGACTGTCCTGTTTTGTTCTGCACCATGAAAAGATTGCAATTTGCATCGTCGTGTGACATGACCGTGGTCAATACAGGCGGACATTAGTGATACGTCCGTCCGGTCTATCATGCCACATATGACCTGAGTGTCATGTTACTTACATTAAAGTAGAATAGCGGAACTCATATTCGGACTATAGATCATCAGGACTATACCTTGTTACCCATATCCGATCTGTGACGTCACGTATTATAGGCTTTTGCTTGTCAGGATCATCGTGCTACATTGTATCCAAACAACCGCCCATATCGTTGTGCTATACGTGGACCACATGTAAATCACTTATCGGCATCGTCCCTGACATTTTCAGCAGAACACCAACTTCATAACCAAATCAGGTGAACTACCACACACGGAGTGTCAACTAAGGACGCCTTTCACGTGATCGTAATAACGAGACAGCCGTGTATACTGTACAGTACAATACACCACAACACATCACATCAGGAGAAAACTACTTTCACACGGTTTAAGCTCAAAGACGAGTGGTCTGGCAATGTTTGAGAACAATATTTGCGATGCCAACAACTTATATGACGTATTTAAATGTGTTTGTTAAAAACACTAAGTTCAGCGCGTTAGTCGCAAAACATTGTAATTAACTAAGAAAACGAAGGTGGTAAGTAGATGCGGGCGGCGGACGAAGACGGAAGCTCCGACCGGAAGACAGACTGGAAAGAGATCCGACGAGGGCTGACCTGAACAGCCACAAATATGTTATGTTCGCAGAAGAGATAGAATCACGGGAAGGACTGAAGAGGGGAGCACGGAAGGAGCTCACTAGGGAACCGGGGGAGGCAACGAGTATGTTGTAGCCCCCACTCCGCAAGGCATCAAGGAGAAGAAGACACAACTTAAAAGACATTATAAGAAATTACGTCAACACCTGTCATTCATCATTCATATCGCACCTGTATATACTCACACACTTAACCTTATTTACAATCAAAACGATGTCCACCGTTGCCTGAAGTCATGGATTGTTTTCACGTTTATTCTACTCCACAACGTGGTTGACCTTGTCTAAACTGCCGTACGTGTGATTTAAGTTTTATACTTTTGCTGATACAATGCCTTATCTATGTTACGGTAATCGTGTTTTCCGGTGTTTGTACAACGGCGTTTAATATCGTCGCAATTGTGTGTCTTGTCTTGCAACAAGTTCGTGACTTTATCATGGTCGTGATAGAGGTTTTATGTTGCTGCATGTTGGTGTATTTGCCTTGACTGCGCTTGTACTTTGATATTGCGCAAGGTCATGCTGACACTATGTTTGTGTCATGGTCATGGTCATGGTCATAGTCACGGTAATGGTCATGGTGATGGTCATGGTCATGGTCGTAGTTATAGTTATCATTTACACTATGGTCACGGTTCTGTTGTGTTACTGCGAGTCCGTGTCTCACAGAGATTACACTTCCTTTGTGTTGCTGTGAGTCCGTGACTCACAGAGATTACACTTCCTTTGTGTTGCTGTGAGTCCGTGACTCATGGAGATTACACTTCCTTTAAGTTGGTGCGTGTCCGTGACTCACAGAGATTACACTTCTGTTGTGTTGCTGCGAGTCCGTGACTCATGGAGATTACACTTCCTTTGTGTTGCTGTGAGTCCGTGACTCACAGAGATTACACTTCTGTTGTGTTGCTGCGAGTCCGTGACTCATGGAGATTACACTTCCTTTGTGTTGGTGCGAGTCCGTGTCTCACAGAGAATACACTTCCTTTGTGTTGGTGCGAGTCCGTGTCTCACAGAGATTACACTTCTGTTGTGTTGCTGCGAGTCCGTGTCTCACGGAGATTACACTTCTGTTGTGTTGCTGCGAGTCCGTGTCTCACGGAGATTACACTTCTGTTGTGTTGTTGCGAGTCCGTGTCTCACGGAGATTACACTTCTGTTGTGTTGCTGCGAGTCCGTGTCTCACGGAGATTACACTTCTGTTGTGTTGCTGCGAGTCCGTGTCTCACGGAGATTACACTTCTGTTGTGTTGCTGCGAGTCCGTGTCTCACGGAGATTACACTTTTGTTGTGTTGTTGCGAGTCCGTGTCTCACGGAGATTACACTTTTGTTGTGTTGCTGCGAGTCCGTGTCTCATGGAGATTACACTTTTGTTGTGTTGTTGCGAGTCCGTGTCTCACGGAGATTACACTTCTGCTGTGTTGGTGCGAGTCCGTGTCTCACGGAGATTACACTTTTGTTGTGTTGTTGCGAGTCCGCGTCTCACGGAGATTACACTTTTGTTGTGTTGCTGCGAGTCCGTGTCTCACGGAGATTACACTTTTGTTGTGTTGCTGCGAGTCCGTGTCTCACGGAGATTACACTTCTGTTGTGTTGTTGCGAGTCCGTGTCTCACGGAGATTACACTTCTGTTGTGTTGCTGCGAGTCCGTGTCTCACGGAGATTACCCTTCTGTTGTGTTGCTGCGAGTCCGTGTCTCACGGAGATTACACTTCTGTTGTGTTGCTGCGAGTCCGTGTCTCACGGAGATTACACTTTTGTTGTGTTGTTGCGAGTCCGTGTCTCACGGAGATTACACTTTTGTTGTGTTGTTGCGAGTCCGTGTCTCACGGAGATTACACTTTTGTTGTGTTGTTGCGAGTCCGTGTCTCACGGAGATTACTCTTTTGTTGTGTTGTTGCGAGTCCGTGTCTCACGGAGATTACTCTTTTGTTGTGTTGCTGCGAGTCCGTGACTCACGGAGATTACACTTTTGTTGTGTTGATGCGAGTCCGTGTCTCACGGAGATTACACTTTTGTTGTGTTGTTGCGAGTCCGTGTCTCACGGAGATTACACTTTTGTTGTGTTGTTGCGAGTCCGTGACTCACGGAGATTACACTTCTGTTGTGTTGTTGCGAGTCCGTGTCTCACGGAGATTACTCTTTTGTTGTGTTGCTGCGAGTCCGTGACTCACGGAGATTACACTTTTGTTGTGTTGTTGCGAGTCCGTGTCTCACGGAGATTACACTTTTGTTGTGTTGTTGCGAGTCCGCGTCTCACAGAGATTACACTTCTGTTGTGTTGCTGCGAGTCCGTGTCTCACGGAGATTACACTTTTGTTGTGTTGCTGCGAGTCCGCGTCTCACGGAGATTACACTTCTGTTGTGTTGCTGCGAGTCCGTGTCTCACGGAGATTACACTTTTGTTGTGTTGCTGCGAGTC
This sequence comes from Ridgeia piscesae, assembly GCA_025642075.2. Lineage (NCBI taxonomy): Eukaryota > Metazoa > Annelida > Polychaeta > Sabellida > Siboglinidae > Ridgeia > Ridgeia piscesae. The sequence goes on along the minus strand of JAODUO010001458.1, from coordinate 79,523 downwards.
CGTGTCTCATGGAGTTTACACTTTTGTTGTGTTGCTGCGAGTCCGTGTCTCACGGAGATTACACTTTTGTTGTGTTGCTGCGAGTCCGTGTCTCATGGAGATTACACTTTTGTTGTGTTGCTGCGAGTCCGTGTCTCACGGAGATTACACTTTTGTTGTGTTGCTGCGAGTCCGTGACTCACGGAGATTACACTTCTGTTGTGTTGTTGCGAGTCCGTGTCTCACGGAGATTACTCTTTTGTTGTGTTGCTGCGAGTCCGTGACTCACGGAGATTACACTTTTGTTGTGTTGTTGCGAGTCCGTGTCTCACGGAGATTACACTTTTGTTGTGTTGTTGCGAGTCCGCGTCTCACAGAGATTACACTTCTGTTGTGTTGCTGCGAGTCCGTGTCTCACGGAGATTACACTTTTGTTGTGTTGCTGCGAGTCCGGTCTCACGGAGATTACACTTCTGTTGTGTTGCTGGAGTCCGTGTCTCACGGAGATTACACTTTTGTTGTGTTGCTGCGAGTCCGTGTCTCATGGAGATTACACTTCCTTTGTGTTGGTGCGAGTCCGTGTCTCACGGAGATTACACTTCCTTTGTGTTGGTGCGAGTCCGTGTCTCATGGAGATTACACTTTTGTTGTGTTGTTGCGAGTCCGTGTCTCACGGAGATTACACTTTTGTTGTGTTGCTGCGAGTCCGTGTCTCATGGAGATTACACTTTTGTTGTGTTGCTGCGAGTCCGTGTCTCACGGAGATTACACTTTTGTTGTGTTGCTGCGAGTCCGTGTCTCATGGAGATTACACTTTTGTTGTGTTGTTGCGAGTCCGTGTCTCACGGAGATTACACTTTTGTTGTGTTGTTGCGAGTCCGTGTCTCATGGAGATTACACTTTTGTTGTGTTGCTGCGAGTCCGTGTCTCACGGAGATTACACTTTTGTTGTGTTGCTGCGAGTCCGTGTCTCACGGAGATTACACTTTTGTTGTGTTGTTGCGAGTCCGTGTCTCACGGAGATTACACTTTTGTTGTGTTGCTGCGAGTCCGTGTCTCACGGAGATTACACTTCTGTTGTGTTGTTGCGAGTCCGTGTCTCACGGAGATTACTCTTTTGTTGTGTTGTTGCGAGTCCGTGTCTCACGGAGATTACACTTTTGTTGTGTTGTTGCGAGTCCGTGTCTCACGGAGATTACACTTTTGTTGTGTTGTTGCGAGTCCGTGTCTCACGGAGATTACACTTTTGTTGTGTTGTTGCGAGTCCGTGTCTCACGGAGATTACACTTTTGTTGTGTTGCTGCGAGTCCGTGTCTCACGGAGATTACACTTTTGTTGTGTTGCTGCGAGTCCGTGTCTCACGGAGATTACACTTCTGTTGTGTTGCTGCGAGTCCGTGTCTCACGGAGATTACACTTTTGTTGTGTTGCTGCGAGTCCGTGTCTCACGGAGATTACACTTTTGTTGTGTTGCTGCGAGTCCGTGTCTCACGGAGATTACACTTTTGTTGTGTTGTTGCGAGTCCGTGTCTCACGGAGATTACACTTTTGTTGTGTTGCTGCGAGTCCGTGTCTCACGGAGATTACACTTTTGTTGTGTTGTTGCGAGTCCGTGACTCACGGAGATTACACTTCTGTTGTGTTGCTGCGAGTCCGTGTCTCACGGAGATTACACTTTTGTTGTGTTGCTGCGAGTCCGTGTCTCACGGAGATTACACTTTTGTTGTGTTGTTGCGAGTCCGTGTCTCACGGAGATTACACTTTTGTTGTGTTGCTGCGAGTCCGTGTCTCACGGAGATTACACTTTTGTTGTGTTGCTGCGAGTCCGTGTCTCACGGAGATTACACTTCTGTTGTGTTGCTGCGAGTCCGTGTCTCATGGAGATTACACTTTTGTTGTGTTGCTGCGAGTCCGTGTCTCACGGAGATTACACTTTTGTTGTGTTGCTGCGAGTCCGTGTCTCATGGAGATTACACTTTTGTTGTGTTGCTGCGAGTCCGTGTCTCACGGAGATTACACTTTTGTTGTGTTGCTGCGAGTCCGTGTCTCACGGAGATTACACTTTTGTTGTGTTGCTGCGAGTCCGTGTCTCATGGAGATTACACTTTTGTTGTGTTGCTGCGAGTCCGTGTCTCACGGAGATTACACTTTTGTTGTGTTGCTGCGAGTCCGTGTCTCACGGAGATTACACTTTTGTTGTGTTGCTGCGAGTCCGTGTCTCACGGAGATTACACTTTTGTTGTGTTGCTGCGAGTCCGTGTCTCACGGAGATTACACTTTTGTTGTGTTGCTGCGAGTCCGTGTCTCATGGAGATTACACTTTTGTTGTGTTGCTGCGAGTCCGTGACTCACGGAGATTACACTTTTGTTGTGTTGTTGCGAGTCCGTGTCTCATGGAGATTACACTTTTGTTGTGTTGCTGCGAGTCCGTGTCTCATGGAGATTACACTTTTGTTGTGTTGTTGCGAGTCCGTGTCTCACGGAGATTACACTTTTGTTGTGTTGCTGCGAGTCCGTGTCTCATGGAGATTACACTTTTGTTGTGTTGCTGCGAGTCCGTGACTCACGGAGATTACACTTTTGTTGTGTTGTTGCGAGTCCGTGTCTCATGGAGATTACACTTTTGTTGTGTTGCTGCGAGTCCGTGTCTCATGGAGATTACACTTTTGTTGTGTTGCTGCGAGTCCGTGACTCACGGAGATTACACTTCTGTTGTGTTGTTGCGAGTCCGTGACTCACGGAGATTACACTTCTGTTGTGTTGCTGTGAGTCCGTGTCTCACGGAGATTACACTTCCTTTGTGTTGGTGCGAGTCCGTGTCTCACAGAGATTACACTTCCTTTGTGTTGTTGCGAGTCCGTGTCTCACAGAGATTACACTTCTGTTGTGTTGTTGCGAGTCCGTGTCTCACGGAGATTACACTTCTGTTGTGTTGCTGCGAGTCCGTGTCTCACGGAGATTACACTTCCTTTGTGTTGGTGCGAGTCCGTGTCTCACGGAGATTACACTTCTGCTGTGTTGCTGCGAGTCCGTGTCTCACGGAGATTACACTTCCTTTGTGTTGGTGCGAGTCCGTGTCTCACGGAGATTACACTTCTGCTGTGTTGCTGCGAGTCCGTGTCTCACGGAGATTACACTTCCTTTGTGTTGGTGCGAGTCCGTGTCTCACGGAGATTAGACTTTTGTTGCGTTGCTCAAAGGCAATACGACATCGTGGTCGCGTTTATTTTATGTGACGAGTCAGTCGTGTCGATGTCAGTGTAGTTTACTGTGCCGTGCAAAGCGTCTATATTTACGACAGGATCGTGTTTCAATTTGTCTAAATTCAACATGTAAACATCAGCGAGCGCCCGTTCATTGCGCAACATCGCAATTAAAGTAATTCTCCAACAGGTTGAAACATTTCTTAGCCACACGTCAGTCCATTCTCCAGCAGGTACACATTTAACTCACGTACACGCCAGTAGATACGTCTAAGTGTCTATTTTTGTAATATATCGCTGGTTGTCCAAAGAAGCGAGCAAACAGAATGAAGCCGATGTCCTCCGTCATTTGGGAGACGATACCGTGCCACTGACCCAGCGTATGACACTTGCGTGGATACGCGTGTGCCAACAATGAGTTATTAATCATTCATTTATTTTATTCATCATACTTTTGCTTTTGTTTGTTTTCAGAACGTGGATAGCCTTGCGATTTTTAGCAATTATTTACATTTTATACAGGCAACCTTCAACTCTTGTTGTAATTTTGTTTTGAAGGCGACGATGTTTTCAGCATTCTGTTTGCTGTTAATATATCGATGACTGTCGTACTTTCGTTTGTACGGCTATAGCACCGTAGATCCATACTTGTTTTGTTTATTACGACAGCCGTGTCTACGAAACGATCCAGTGCTCGTTTGCACTGCAACACGATATATGTTAATTACCTTGTCTTTGTGGCTCCTGTTTCACTTCAACGACCTGACACACGTCTTCTAGCCGCGCTTTTGTGTTTATCTAGTATCGCTGACAATGGCACACTTTGATTGCATCTATGGCAGTGTTCACATGTACCAGTTAGCGCAGATAGTTATGACTTGACAGCGAGGAAACTTCCCAAACTGACACCTACCTGGTTCTGTGTCGTGGCAAGCAGCGTAGCCAACCAAACGAGTTGCCAGCAAGAGGCCATGACCGAGATTTGATATCAACCCTGCGTCACTTTGATATCATGTGTGTACGTTCGTTGTTAGTTCGGTGTCTACAATATAAAAAACATGACATGTGACAATATTTATTATTTTGCTAAAACTGTATTTGTTTTCAATAAAACAAACCAAACTGAAATGATATCGAATACGTGTGTGTGCACAACATGTTTAGATGTCCACACTGAAGCCGCACTGGACGACGAAGCCTAAGAAGTTGTGATGGAATGTGTCAGATATGATCTCGCCGTTTGATGCGAGCACAACAGGGCAATGAACGTGTCGTGGGAGAATCAATGTTAAACGTGAACAATTCCACGTCGCGAACAATATCACAATTCGGTAACCTTCACGTACTGTCCTATACACATCTATTTACAGTGTCGATTTTATGTGACAACAGCGTACTTCGTATATTGTCTTTTGACCAACAGCTCCCGTTAATTAGTATATATGTTATTCGTGAGGATGCATCTGATCCACGCTGTCCGTAGGGTCAGTGAATCCGGAAGTAAATATACGATGACCAAGAGAAAGGTGACATTCCAGTTCTCCCGGCAGAAACCAAACCACTAGTTACCTCCTGAGGAGAGAACACCCACACGTGTTCTGACCGATCTGCTGATGACAAGAGTGAGTTGTCGTGTCAGCATCTAGGAATGTACACATGACCAAGTACAGCGATCGAAATGCATTAACCTCACGGCCACTGACGTAGAAACTAAGTCTGGTGCGAAAAGGATATGTTAATTGTCGATGATAATTGCGGCTAATGAGCTGGATTAACACGACTGGATGCAGCAGCATATCCAGAGATGACGCGCTGTGTGCGACTGACGCCCGCTGCACTAGCTGCAGGTCACACGGGAATGACGGCGTTCTCTGCACTAGCTGCAGGTCACACGGGAATGACGGCGTTCTCTGCACTAGCTGCAGGTCACACGGGAATGACGGCGTTCTCTGCACTAGCTGCAGGTCACACGGGAATGACGACGTTCTCTGCACTAGCTGCAGGTCACACGGGAATGACGGCGTTCTCTGCACTAGCTGCAGGTCACACGGGAATGACGGCGTTCTCTGCACTAGCTGCAGGTCACACGGGAATGACGGCGTTCTCTGCACTAGCTGCAGGTCACACGGGAATGACGGCGTTCTCTGCACTAGCTGCAGGTCACACGGGAATGACGGCGTTCTCTGCACTAGCTGCAGGTCACACGGGAATGACGGCGTTCTCTGCACTAGCTGCAGGTCACACGGGAATGACGACGTTCTCTGCACTAGCTGCAGGTCACACGGGAATGACGGCGTTCTCTGCACTAGCTGTAGGTCACACGGGAATGACGGCGTTCTCTGCACTAGCTGCAGGTCACACGGGAATGACGGCGTTCTCTGCACTAGCTGCAGGTCACACGGGAATGACGGCGTTCTCTGCACTAGCTGTAGGTCACACGGGAATGACGACGTTCTCTGCACTAGCTGCAGGTCACACGGGAATGACGGCGTTCTCTGCACTAGCTGTAGGTCACACGGGAATGACGGCGTTCTCTGCACTAGCTGCAGGTCACACGGGAATGACGGCGTTCTCTGCACTAGCTGTAGGTCACACGGGAATGACGGCGTTCTCTGCACTAGCTGCAGGTCACACGGGAATGACGGCGTTCTCTGCACTAGCTGTAGGTCACACGGGAATGACGGCGTTCTCTGCACTAGCTGAGGTCACACGGGAATGACGGCGTTCTCTGCACTAGCTGTAGGTCACACGGGAATGACGGCGTTCTCTGCACTAGCTGCAGGTCACACGGGAATGACGGCGTTCTCTGCACTAGCTGCAGGTCACACGGGAATGACGGCGTTCTCTGCACTAGCTGCAGGTCACACGGGAATGACGGCGTTCTCTGCACTAGCTGTAGGTCACACGGGAATGACGGCGTTCTCTGCACTAGCTGTAGGTCACACGGGAATGACGGCGTTCTCTGCACTAGCTGTAGGTCACACGGGAATGACGGCGTTCTCTGCACTAGCTGTAGGTCACACGGGAATGACGGCGTTCTCTGCACTAGCTGTAGGTCACACGGGACTGACGGCGTTCTCTGCACTAGCTGTAGGTCACACGGGAATGACGGCGTTCTCTGCACTAGCTGCAGGTCACACGGGAATGACGGCGTTCTCTGCACTAGCTGCAGGTCACACGGGAATGACGGCGTTCTCTGCACTAGCTGCAGGTCACACGGGAATGACGGCGTTCTCTGCACTAGCTGTAGGTCACACGGGAATGACGGCGTTCTCTGCACTAGCTGCAGGTCACACGGGAATGACGGCGTTCTCTGCACTAGCTGTAGGTCACACGGGAATGACGGCGTTCTCTGCACTAGCTGTAGGTCACACGGGAATGACGGCGTTGTCACACGGGATGACGGCGTTCTCTGCACTAGCTGTAGGTCACACGGGACTGACGGCGTTCTCTTCACTAGCTGCAGGTCACACGGGAATGACGACGTTCTCTGCACTAGCTGCAGGTCACACGGGAATGACGACGTTCTCTGCACTAGCTGCAGGTCACACGGGAATGACGGCGTTCTCTGCACTAGCTGTAGGTCACACGGGAATGACGGCGTTCTCTGCACTAGCTGCAGGTCACACGGGAATGACGGCGTTCTCTGCACTAGCTGTAGGTCACACGGGAATGACGGCGTTCTCTGCACTAGCTGCAGGTCACACGGGAATGACGGCGTTCTCTGCACTAGCTGTAGGTCACACGGGAATGACGGCGTTCTCTGCACTAGCTGTAGGTCACACGGGAATGACGGCGTTCTCTGCACTAGCTGCAGGTCACACGGGAATGACGGCGTTCTCTGCACTAGCTGTAGGTCACACGGGAATGACGGCGTTCTCTGCACTAGCTGCAGGTCACACGGGAATGACGGCGTTCTCTGCACTAGCTGTAGGTCACACGGGAATGACGGCGTTCTCTGCACTAGCTGCAGGTCACACGGGATACTTCTGCACTAGCTGTAGGTCACACGGGATGACGCGTTCTCTGCACTAGCTGCAGGTCACACGGGAATGACGGCGTTCTCTGCACTAGCTGCAGGTCACACGGGAATGACGGCGTTCTCTGCACTAGCTGTAGGTCACACGGGAATGACGGCGTTCTCTGCACTAGCTGTAGGTCACACGGGAATGACGGCGTTCTCTGCACTAGCTGTAGGTCACACGGGAATGACGGCGTTCTCTGCACTAGCTGTAGGTCACACGGGAATGACGGCGTTCTCTGCACTAGCTGCAGGTCACACGGGAATGACGGCGTTCTCTGCACTAGCTGTAGGTCACACGGGAATGACGGCGTTCTCTGCACTAGCTGCAGGTCACACGGGAATGACGGCGTTCTCTGCACTAGCTGTAGGTCACACGGGAATGACGGCGTTCTCTGCACTAGCTGTAGGTCACACGGGAATGACGGCGTTCTCTGCACTAGCTGTAGGTCACACGGGAATGACGGCGTTCTCTGCACTAGCTGTAGGTCACACGGGAATGACGGCGTTCTCTGCACTAGCTGTAGGTCACAGGGGAAACTGACGGCGTTCTCTGCACTAGCTGTAGGTCACACGGGAATGACGGCGTTCTCTGCACTAGCTGCAGGTCACACGGGAATGACGGCGTTCTCTGCACTAGCTGCAGGTCACACGGGAATGACGGCGTTCTCTGCACTAGCTGTAGGTCACACGGGAATGACGGCGTTCTCTGCACTAGCTGTAGGTCACACGGGAATGACGGCGTTCTCTGCACTAGCTGTAGGTCACACGGGAATGACGGCGTTCTCTGCACTAGCTGTAGGTCACACGGGAATGACGGCGTTCTCTGCACTAGCTGCAGGTCACACGGGAATGACGACGTTCTCTGCACTAGCTGCAGGTCACACGGGAATGACGGCGTTCTCTGCACTAGCTGCAGGTCACACGGGAATGACGGCGTTCTCTGCACTAGCTGTAGGTCACACGGGACTGACGGCGTTCTCTTCACTAGCTGCAGGTCACACGGGAATGACGGCGTTCTCTGCACTAGCTGCAGGTCACACGGGAATGACGGCGTTCTCTGCACTAGCTGCAGGTCACACGGGAATGACGGCGTTCTCTGCACTAGCTGTAGGTCACACGGGAATGACGGCGTTCTCTGCACTAGCTGCAGGTCACACGGGAATGACGGCGTTCTCTGCACTAGCTGCAGGTCACACGGGAATGACGGCGTTCTCTGCACTAGCTGTAGGTCACACGGGAATGACGGCGTTCTCTGCACAAAGCTGTAGGTCACACGGGAATGACGGCGTTCTCTGCACTAGCTGTAGGTCACACGGGAATGACGGCGTTCTCTGCACTAGCTGTAGGTCACACGGGAATGACGGCGTTCTCTGCACTAGCTGTAGGTCACACGGGAATGACGGCGTTCTCTGCACTAGCTGCAGGTCACACGGGAATGACGGCGTTCTCTGCACTAGCTGCAGGTCACACGGGAATGACGGCGTTCTCTGCACTAGCTGCAGGTCACACGGGAATGACGGCGTTCTCTGCACTAGCTGCAGGTCACACGGGAATGACGGCGTTCTCTGCACTAGCTGCAGGTCACACGGGAATGACGGCGTTCTCTGCACTAGCTGCAGGTCACACGGGAATGACGACGTTCTCTGCACTAGCTGTAGGTCACACGGGAATGACGGCGTTCTCTGCACTAGCTGTAGGTCACACGGGAATGACGGCGTTCTCTGCACTAGCTGTAGGTCACACGGGAATGACGGCGTTCTCTGCACTAGCTGTAGGTCACACGGGACTGACGGCGTTCTCTTCACTAGCTGCAGGTCACACGGGAATGACGGCGTTCTCTGCACTAGCTGCAGGTCACACGGGAATGACGGCGTTCTCTGCACTAGCTGCAGGTCACACGGGAATGACGGCGTTCTCTGCACTAGCTGTAGGTCACAGGGGAAACTGACGGCGTTCTCTGCACTAGCTGTAGGTCACACGGGAATGACGGCGTTCTCTGCACTAGCTGTAGGTCACACGGGAATGACGACGTTCTCTGCACTAGCTGTAGGTCACACGGGAATGACGGCGTTCTCTGCACTAGCTGTAGGTCACACGGGAATGACGGCGTTCTCTTCACTAGCTGCAGGTCACACGGGAATGACGGCGTTCTCTGCACTAGCTGCAGGTCACACGGGAATGACGGCGTTCTCTGCACTAGCTGCAGGTCACACGGGAATGACGGCGTTCTCTGCACTAGCTGTAGGTCACACGGGACTGACGGCGTTCTCTCACTAGCTGCAGGTCACATGGGAATGACGGCGTTCTCTGCACTAGCTGCAGGTCACGCGGGAATGACGGCGTTCTCTTCACTAGCTGCAGGTCACAGGGGAATGACGGCTTCTCTTCTCTTCTCACAGGCCCGGTGTCACAGGCCGAGTGTAGTGTCGGGAACAAACACTTTCTCTGTCTCATTCTCTCTGTCTCACTCTCTCTCTCTCTCTCTCTCTCTCTCTCCTCTCTCTCTCTCATCTCTCTCTCTCTCTCTCTCTCTCTCTCTCTCTCTCTCTCTATGTCTCTTTCTCTCGCTCCTTCTCTCGGCCTCTTGCCCCCTGTCTCCTCACTCCCTCCATCCCTCCCTCCCTCCATCCCCCTCCCTACCTCCCTCCCTCCCTCTCTTTCTCTCTCTCTCTCTCTCTCACTCTCTCTCACTCACACACCCTCTCTCTCTTTCTCTCTGTCTCTCTCTCTCTATTTATCTCTCTCTCTTTCTCTCTCTCTCTCTCTTCTCTCTCTCTCATTTCTCTCTCTCTCATATATTTTTTCTCTCTCTCTCTCTTTCTCTCTCTCTCTCTATCTCTCTCTCTCTCTCTCTTTCTCTCGCTCCCTCTCTCGGCCTCTTGCCCCCTGTCTTCTCACTCCCTCCATAACTACCTCCCTCTCTCCCTCCCTCCCTCCCTCCATCCCCCTCCCTACCTCCCTCCCTGCCTCTCTTTCTCTCTCTCTCTCTCTCTCTCTCACTCACACACACATCCTCTCTCTCTCTTTCTCTCTATCTCTATCTCTCTCTATTTCTCTATCTATCTATCTATCTATCTCTCTCTCTTTCTCTCTCTCTCTCTTTCTCTCGCTCCCTCTCTCGGCCTCTTGTCTCCTGTCTCCTCACTCCCTCCATCCCTCCCTCCCTCTCTCCATCCCTCCCTCCCTCCATCCCCCTCCCTACCTCCCTCCCTCCCTCTCTTTCTCTCTCTCTCTCTCTCTCTCTCTCTCACTCTCTCCACACCCTCTCTCTCTCTCTCTCTCTTTCTCTCTATCTCTATCTCTCTCTATTTCTTTCTCTCTCTCTCTCTCTCTCTCTCTCTCTCTCTCTTTCTCTCGCTCCCTCTCTCGGCCTCTTGCCCCCTGTCTCCTCACTCCCTCCATACCTCCCTCCCTCCCTCCACCCCATCCCTCCACCCCCTCCCTCCCTCCCTCCCCCACCCCTCTCTCTCTCTCTATCTCTCCTGTCTCATTTTTCTTCTCTCTGTCCTGTCTCTCCGGTCGAGTATGACGATCCGAGTCATAATGAAACGGTTATGTGTAACATATATTCCATCCCGGTTTTAGAGATGAATCTCTATTGTATCTAATCCCGGATACTTTCGTCTTGTGACATTAGCATGAAGAAGTGAAGAAAGTGCTTACAATTTAGTCACACGCCATTAAGAGTTGGTCCAGTTAAATTGGAGACACCGTGTCGTTTTCACCTAATATAAAAATCAGCAGTCATACGAAACACCTACCGTTTTTATAGCAATTTGAAGATTATGCCAACGGAACGCAAAGGTCAACCTCTATTACAGAAGCGCTGATGATCAATGACATAGCACGACTGAGGAAATGAACCAGTAGTTCTGATCTACTTTGAAAGTACATTATCATTCATCTTCATTGTACAGCCATGGTGTCCCGTGGTTGGTCGAAGGTCTCACCATGCTGTGTCCAGATACACCTGTTTCGCGCTGTCCGCTGCCAGATCACGTCCTTGCGGTACTCGTGTAGTTCGTCTCTCCAGCGTCTTGCCAGTCTTTCTCTAGGTCGTTTGCCTTCGTAAAGTTTCCATGTGGTGATAAGTTATACCTATCGGTTAATTCGTATTTTACTGATATACCTTGCCCATATCATTTATGACTTTTGTCTTTTCTTTCATACGATTTGTTTTCCCGATATGTAATGTTTTCATATTTATTTCCATCTGTGTTTGTGTTACTGCCAGCTAGGTATTTGCTTCATTGATGAATGCCCATGTTGCCGCGTTGTACGGCATTGTATGAGTTGTAGACTTTGTCTCTTCAAGCAGGTTCCAAAGTTACGTTTCAAGAGTTCAAGATACTTGACGAACGATGTCCAGTCGGCCGAGATTCTTGTTTGAATGTCCTTGTCTAGGTTTTTGTCTATGGTGCTGCATCTCTGTCCCTAATAGACGTAGCTTGTTTACGGAAACAACCATTATACCGTGTAGTCTTTCCGAGGTATCAAAGCTAACTACAATCATAACACTTTGTCAGTGAAAAACTGGTAATAATCCAAGAAGCCCATATGTGAGTATCATAATTTTTTTTTTTTCATGAACAACATATTTAGCCGTGGGCCACTGGCACGCACATATAACTTTATACGTAGCTACGTATTCATAGTATCCATTATTTCCTTCCTTTAGTATTTTTGTTCATGCTATTATTGAATTTACGTGTTTCTGGTATGTTTATCTCCAAATAGTTAGTTTTTGTAATATCTTTACTGTATCCTACTTATTGTAAATACAAATTGTAATTATGTCGTATGTTGACCAAACGCAAGTTAAACGTCAGACCGATTGTGTCACGCCATCTGCTGTCTGGTGTTATTTATTATACAGGAAAATACAAAAGTGGCTTGTTCCGATATTCGATATAACCGGCGGCGAGACATTATAATAATTATTTAGTTACATCCTCCAGAGAACGATATTCGATTTACAGAAGTCAATTAAAATGCATCTTGGGGCATATTTTGGCAGCAACTCAACAACCGCATTCACCGGAATGCAACGTACCTTTCTAGAAATAGCGTGATGGCTCCGCTACACGCGAAGTCCGACTGGTGTCTAATTAAGAAGTCAGCTTCGTTAACGTCGATACGAGGCTTCCGATTCGCGACCAGGAATGTTACGTATCTCCGGTGGTGTATCCTGCATGTGTGCCATGACGGTGCACTCGACACCGGGCAGCTGTGTTTAGATAACCTAATTGCGAATGTGATCCGCTCGGATCACGTGACAATGTGTGCACGCGCCGTGCCGGAGAGATAGCGCGATAAGAATAGGTTTGGACGCGCAATAATACAACGCGTCTCCGGTGTGTTATTTCGTGCGAATGTAGTACAACGATAGTCCTCTGGAGATCAGACCAGCTTCCGGACCACTGGTGTTTGATGGATGGCCTGTTCACGCATATCGACTCCATGCGGGGTTCGTGATAATGCATAATTTATCGCAGAAGCAGATGCATACGTCTAGATAACTGGCCGTGTCAAGACCACTTGGGCGATGTAGCCTATAACTGTAACACAATTCGAAATAATTACCTTAATGAACATTAAGTACTCCTTTGAGCGACCTTCTTCTAGGACTTCAGCTGTGCCTAGAAATGCCTAGAAATACTGAATCTATTCTACCGTCTATCGCCTTTCGTCGGACGCTTTTGGTCAGGATGAAGGAATCACTGCAATCTTCTTTGTTGACGTCCAATATGATATCTTCTACGGGTGTCTTCTGTTAAAGATTCGTGAGGTCTTCTTCCAAGTTTTCTGTTATATCTTTCTGCAAACAATTCAAGATCTTCTGTTTTGTCGCCCTTCGTCCTTCATCGGGTCGTCTGCTACTTTCCGTGCGATGTTTTTGGGCCTTCCGCTACGTTTTCGTCAAGCGATGTTCTTTGGGAACATTTGCTACGTTCTCGTGCGGCCTACTTCGGACCCAGATTATTTTATCCTTATTATCTACAGGCCCTTCTGTTACATATTCCTGCAACAATTCCCGGGTCCTTCTGCTACGTCATCACGATGCGATCTTCGTCGTCTATCGTGTCGTCTGTGACTGTCAGTCGATGTGTGACTCCCGCTTGTATCCTCAGGCAGATTCAAGCGCACTAGATGAGGTCTGAACAAATGAATCCTTGTGTCGCTCTGACCTTTACGACTGAACAGCCCGAGTGAGACTGTTGCTAAAGGCGCACTCAGTGCAACGCTGGTTGCACATTAGGTTGAACAATGCACGCGCGTCGTCCCGTCGTCGTAGGCCAGTTTCTCCCGTACAACCGTCGCCGTAACCACAGCTGCGTCAGCCTACGCCAAGTATACCTACTATTGTTCTCTCCTTAGTAGCGTCTTATTGGTCGATGCGCCTGGAAACCTGAATATGTCTACTCCACTCAAACACGCACAACCACGCACACATAATATAAAAAATACGTACTAATATCCGAACGCACGCATGTACTTGGAAAAATAGCCGGGACTTTACATACCTACCACTGTTAATGCAAAATACCGCTACTACATACCCGATTATATCGTCATAATTATTGCCTATTATTATTAATAACGAGCAATACTGGCCAAAAACATCGCTGTCGAAACTTGATGTCTGCCGAAATGTGTTCCTCGCCTACAAAAAAATCGCGAGGCAATTGTTCTATAAGCCACAACAACTGGATCACAGTTATGGTCAATGGTCATTATCGTACGAGTAATAATTCGCTCACGAAATTGGCGGGTTGAAATTGAACACAGGTGAACTGGCGTGTTTTGTCTTTACCGTAGAGAAAACGTTCGTCACGTCGCCACGAGCCGAACTAATGGAATATCTTCACTTGACACATTCGCCGAGCAGCAGTCCCCCTCCGAGACCTGATGGAGCTTCAAAGACACGGTCTGTCAGCGTCGCGACACAACGGGCGTCAAACTGCGCTGTCACAGTGGCGACAAACAGCTTCTACGTGTGTCAAAATGATATCCACTTCCGCCATCAGTCAAGTCAATCTTGAAAAGTTTGAAAGACTGCACTAGAATGTGTCATTGTGTTGTGTTGCGTTGCGTTGCGTTGCGTTGCGTTGCGTTGCGTTGCGTTGCGTTGCGTTGCGTTGCGTTGCGTTGCGTTGCGTTGCGTTGCGTTGCGTTGCGTTGCGTTGCGTTGCGTTGCGTTGCGTTGCGTTGCGTTGCGTTGCGTTGCGTTGCGTTGCGTTGCGTTGCGTTGCGTTGCGTTGCGTTGCGTTGCGTTGCGTTGCGTTGCGTTGCGTTGCGTTGCGTTGCGTTGCGTTGCGTTGCGTTGCGTTGCGTTGCGTTGCGTTGCGTTGCGTTGCGTTGCGTTGCGTTGCGTTGCGTTGCGTTGCGTTGCGTTGCGTTGCGTTATAGTGTACTTCATTTGAATATGTATTATTTCTTTCAATAATCTGACAAAATAATTCCAGTGTGTGCCCACACCTAACAGGTATTCGAGTAATATTTTGGTATCAAACAGCAACGTGAACACTGCTAACAATAACACAAGTTTTATTAGCAACTCAACTGAGTTGGATTGACGTTACAATAGGTTACAATTAACTCATCAAAACATCAGACAATAGAAATACATTTCATACCGTATTAATAGCCTTTTTACTGACAGTTGTATAAAGCCCACGGTATAAAGGAGTTACGGAATCTATTCGTTCTAGTAACTGGTAACGGGTACACATTTTGTTGTATAATATTATATTTGATATGTCTTTTGTTAGGCAGCAGATAATTTAATCTGTGTGTGCCGACTTAAATTTTACCAAAATATTTTTGACAAATGCTGTCCCGTCTTACATTCAACGTATCCAGGTTAACACGTCTAAGTATTTCCGCGTAACCCAATCCAGGAAAAATACATTTTAGTGCCCTTTTTTGTATAACTTCAATATTGTCAGACAAATATTGGGGTAAGTTAGTGTGCCATACAGGACATGCATATTCACACTAACATATACACTGACCATATCTTTCTGTGTAATCCCTGCATGCTTTAACTGATATAGCATGTACAAGCGTTTACCAGCCTTTTTCAAAATATTATCCACGTGTTTGTTCCATTTCAGATCCTGAGAAATGGTCACACCTAATAGTTTGGCATGGTAAACTTGTGCTATATCCCTCCCATCAATCTTTATATTCGGGATAGTGCTTCTGAAATTGCCATTTGTGCAAAACTAATGATTATTTCTTTTGATTTTTCCGAATTAATTTTCATGTCATTCTGTTCTGTCCATCTAGCAGCAATATCAACCGACTCTTGTATAACAGATACATCATTTCTGTCGCATATTTCAAGTAACGTACTGTCATCTACATACTTATATAATGGAACAGTCGTTCTTAAATCAAGGAAACATTTAGGTCCAGACAATGTCCCTTGCGGTACTCCCCCATTGGGATGACCAGAATGGGACTATTCATTTCCTATTTTTACTCGTTGAGCTCTGTCTAATAGAAATGTTGCCATCCATCTTAAAATATGTGCGGGCAACCCATACGACTGTAGCTTATCTAGCAACAAATGATGATTAATAAGATCAAACGCTTTGCTAAAGTCTAGCATTACAACTCTGACATAAAAATTCAATTTATCTGTCGCCTTATACCACATATGAACCAGTTCGACAAGAACGTCTGTTGTGGACGTTCCGCTAATTCCCCCAAATTGCTTAGCATCAATTTCACCTTCAATTGTTTCATCCACCCATTTCATTATTATTGATTCAAACACCTTGGCAGCTATTGGAGTTAGTGAAATTGGTCTAATGTCTTTTTCAATCGACACAGGGGGGCTTGTTTTTGGCAACGGTATTACATTGGCCATTTTCCATTCCATAGGGAGTACACCTTCTCTTAGTGAATTGTTAAAAATAGCAGTTAATGGAGGGGCGAGAACATTTGCATAATTTCTTAACACCCATGCAGGGATGTTGTCAGGCCCAGTAGCCTTGTTGGTTTTAACTCTCCAAGGCTTTAAAAGTAGTACATACGCTTATCACATACTGATCCGGTAGTTCCTCGTTAACGTCGAACACCTTGTGACTTTTATTTAACCGAGGCAAATGGTCACTCACAGACACAAAGAAATCATTCATTGTATTGGCCAGTAAGCCACAATCACCATCCGTTGTTTTGTTAGCTAGACCTTGCATGCTAGATATTTAATTGTGTTCTACGTAAGTTAAGAAGACAACGATATAAGGGGATACACCTGTACGAACATTCCCGCAGTTCCTCCAATTCCCTTTCTCATATTATAGATATGTATGTAGCACAGACATCGTGTGTGTGTGTGTGTGTGTGTGTGTGTGTGTGTGTGCGTGCGTGCGTGCGTGCGTGCGTGCGTGCGTGGTCGTGCGTACGTGCGTGCGTGCGTGCGTGCGTGCGTGCGTGCGTGCGTGCGTGTGTGTGTGTTATTATTCCCGTCCAGTGTAGAACGACCAGCGGGGTCACATCTCTGCTGCTCGTGTTGTGGTTTGTGGCTCGACCACCACCCGTGATATCAGCCAAAACACATCGGCGAGAAATCACTGACCACAACGCTCTGCCAGTTACCAATGGTTGAAAACACCGAAACACACCACCTATGAGAGAGAGGACAACTGGGAATGCATCGCCGTTGTACTGGCCACCAATATTGCACATTGGTGTTCCCCGGCTGACTAACCTGATACCGCCGTGACACAGCGGCCACACGGCCTTGCTGAGACACCACAACGTACTTAGCGTCCAGTGATGGTGTGCTGGCGACGACATCAGCCTGC
>JAODUO010001458.1:42500-57500 GCA_025642075.2 Ridgeia piscesae | reverse complement strand
AGCGCTATATTCCTGTCATTCCAGATGGTCTTGAGTTTGGCGAGTGCTGCTGTGGCCTGGGCGATCCTGGCGAGAATTTCAGGTTTAGATCCTTCATTTGCGATGATTGCTCCCAGATATTTGAACCTGTTGACGCAATCTAGTTTCTCGCCGTTGACCCTGATGTCAGTACTGAAGCCATGGGTGTTGTTGGTCATCAGCTTGGCCTTTTCTGCATTGATCTGCATGCCGAAGGCTGTAGAAGTCTTGTCAAGGCGCTCCACCAAGTCAGCTAGCTCCTCTTCCCTTCCTGCCAGGCCGTCTATGTCGTCGGGAAAATGCAAGTTTGTAATACTCCTGCCACCAATGCTGACTGTCCCTTCATGGTCATTCAGTGCGTCAGACATAATTCTCTCCAAGAAGATGTTGAAGAGGGTGGGAGAGAGCATACAGCCTTGTCTTACTCCGACGGTGGTTCTGAACCAGTCCCCTATGCTGTTGTTAAGGTAGACTGCGCTGGTGGCCTTCTCATAGAGGTTCTGTATCATTCTGATCAGGTTGGCGTTGATGTTGAAATGCCTCATGGTGGCCCATAGTGCTGCATGCCATACCCTGTCGAACGCCTTCTTGAAGTCAGTGAAGACGTGATAGAGGTCTTGCTGGTGTTGGGGGTACTTCTCGCACAGTATCCTAAGGTTGCAGATCTGCTCTGTTGTGCTGCGTCCTGGTCTGAAGGCTGCTTGTTCCTCAGCGATGATCTTTTCTTCTTGCGCCTTCAATCGGTTCAGCAAGATTTTCAGCATAACGTTAATGCCATACTTGTGTGTAAATATGTGTATATACGTATGTGTGTTTATATAAGTGTGCACGCGTGTGTGTGCGTGAGTGTGCATGTAGGTGGATAGTGTGAATCGTATGGGTATGCGCGCATGCTATCGTGAATGTGTGTATACGTGTGATTGTGTGTTTGTGTGTTTACGTGTATCGCGCAATTTATTGTAATCATTGTAATGCGTTGAGGGATGCATATAGCCCAATGTGTTAACTTGTGTGTAAATCACTGAGTGTGTGAATGGTTGCGTGAAGTGGGTGAGTGGGTGGAAGACTGTTAGGGCCGGAACAATACATCACTTCGCGATACGCATCGCGATACAGAGGCTACGATACGTGGCTATCGCGACAGATTACATTGACTAGAATTGTACAATGGTAGTTGCACACTCAACTATGTATTGTGAACGACTAAAACGAATACAAGAACATTGTTTCAAGTTCATTGTTTCAACCTCTGTGATCACTTCGACACCGAAGTGTTCACACTGGCGACTTTTAGGAAGCGGAAGAAGCCTCGAGCTGATGTTGTCTTTGGATGTCGCAATTTTACCTATGTGTCACTGAGACACTGATGGCGCGCATGAACGGCTGAGGGGTAGATTCTAAACAGACATGTCATTGCCTCTGAAAGTTTATAATAATCGAGTAGGCAGTTTTATGGCAGTTGCTGGTAGTGCAATATTGATAAAAAATGATCGTAAATAGTTTACGACTGACGAAATACTGATAACATTTAACGCGCCTTCGGAAGTGGTATACTTACTCACGGCATTTCATAAGTGCATCGTTACAACGCCCTACATGGTTTGGCATAGCACAAAGCCCGCGTAAAATCTGGCTATATTCGTTCAAACAAAAGTAAACGAAAACTCTATTTGAATGGATTAAAATCACTGTTATTCAGAAATAAAATGCAGAACAATTGTATAGCTGTGTTGTGATTGAGTGAATGAGTGTGTGAGTGTGTGTGTGTGTGTGTGTGTGTATGTGTGTGTGAGTGAGTGAATGAGTGAATGAGTGAATGAGTGAATGAGTGAATGAGTGAATGAGTGGTGAGTGAGTGAGTGAGTGAGTGAGTGAGTGAGTGAGTGAGTGAGTGAGTGAGTGAGTGAATGGGTGGGTGGGTGGGTGGGTGTGTGGGTGGATGGGTGTCTGGGTGGGTAATTGGGTAATTGGGTAATTGGGTGAGTGTGTGAGTGCGTGAGTGCGTGAGTGCGTGAGTGCGTATGTCAGGGAGGGAGGAAGGAAGGAAGGAAGGAAGGAAGGGAGGGAGGGAGGGAGGGAGGGAGGGAGGGAGGAGGGAGGGAGGGAGGGAGGGAGGGAGGGAGGGAGGGAGGGAGGGAGGAAGGGAGGGAGGGTGGGAGGGAAGGAGAGAGAGAGGGAGGGAGTGAGAGAGAGAGGTAGGGAAGGAAGGTATGATATACAATAACAATAGTATATGTTCATTTGCGAATGTGAATGTGACAGTTACCTAAACAAACTATGGAGATATTACGAAATGACAATCAAACCTACATATTTCATACGTTTCATCCGATTTTCCTTGTCTACAAACTCCTCTGCACTGCACTGTCGGATCTGTAGACGTTAATGCCCCGAAACTACTACACTCCTTCGCAACAGCAATCATGTGACTTGCGTACAGCCTTTGAGCACAACGAATATTGATGGCCGGGCTGACGTTTGTTTTCATCCGCGCCGCCGTCAGCTCACAGGCTAAACCTGCACCACTTGTGGCTCTGTGCCGCGCGTGTAGAAAGCACGAATGCAGGTGCAACAAGTGACGTTGTATTACCACTAATGGGTCCGACACAAATCGATACCAAAAACAAATCGTTGCATCTATATAGCGAGTACGGCTGGTGTTTACTGCACAGGGCTCGCCAGAGTCCACACGACACCAGGCGTCTGGCTGACTGTAAGGCCACCGACACGATACACTGAGTGTAACGTGTCTAGTGAAATGTCATATCCGTGTGTTATCTCTCTGTGTTCACAACTCCATGTAAACAGTCGATAATGAATACCACTGTAAGGATTCGGTAACGAGGTTGTAGTTTTCGGAAGGCAGTGGGACATATACATATGTACATGTTGTGTGTGTGTGTGTGTGTGTGTGTGTGTGTGTGTGTGTGTGTGTGTGTGTGTGTGTGTGTGTGTGTGTGTGTGTGTGTGTGTGTGTGTGTGTGTGTGTTTGTTTGTGTGTGTGTGTGTGTGTGTTTGTGTGTGTGTGTGTGTTGTGTGTGTGTGTGTGTGTGTGTGTGTGTGTTTGTGTGTGTGTGTGTTTGTGTGTGTATGTGTGTGTGTGTGTGTGTGTGTGTGTGTGTGTTTGTTTGTGTGTGTGTGTGTGTGTGTGTGTGTGTGTGTGTGTGTGTTTGTGTGTGTGTGTGTTTGTGTGTGTGTGTGTGTGTGTGTGTGTGTGTGTGTGTGTGTGTGTGTGTGTGTGTGTGTATGTGTGTTGCAGTATGTCATCTATATTAATATTGATGTTTATCAAGTGTTGCCGCGTAAAGTGCGTGTCCACTATGCCACTGGTACATGTTTAGCACTGGTACTTGTCTAGTCAAGGTCTTGTGATGCGACATGTAATGTTTCAGTCAGCACGAACGGCGTTGAGGCGGGAATCTATATCGATCCGGAATTTTAATAAGTCAGTGATATATCAAGCTTTACTTATTACTCCATAATAATCTTGTCGATATAGTTATTCTGCTATGACGCGGGTGATCTCCGAACAAAAATAAACATCTACGTCTTTTAGATAAACGATACTTAATTTGTCCATATTTTACATGGCATTTATGTCGTTTTCTGCTTTTATATGCGCATCACGGCTGATGTCGCCTCATAAAAATCAACTTAAACACCGCTGGCTATTGAAACGGCGACGCAGGGACAAGCAGTTTTATCTCCCTGACACGTGGCCCCCGTCGACAAGGACAAACGGAAAAGGAAATTGTATAAACAGAGCGATAGGTTAATTCCACCTGTCTACGTTCGAGACGTGGTAGGACTGGAGGTCGGACGTCGTATAGCCGCGCGCACGCCGAGTCTGCGTAGCAGACGCATTTCCGCTAAGCGGCTGTTAACCGGAAGTGATTAGTGAAAGGTGTTCTTGAGATCTGCATCAACGAGTTGTTATGTTGCGCACCTACAAAGCTAGTTGTGGTAAACACCGCCGTCAGCGTCGACACAGCAGCCAATGGGCGCCGGGTAAACGCTTCTCTAATAATCCTTCATCATAAGAGGGGTATTGGTTTAGCCAGAGGGCGGCCAGGGGGGCCATGACCCCCAATCCAGGAAACATTAGGATGGTAGGGAACGAAGGACCAATAACTGACTGCCTAATTCATAGAGTCACCAAGTATAGTGGGTTTCAAGATGCCTGTGTAAGATTTTCCTTCCCAGTACTACCCTTTCGCAAAATAGTTTTCATAATTCAAAAAGGATTAAGTTAGGAATGCTCCACTTCTGTTGCTGGCTGCAGAGTTGACAGAGTAATGAAAATGTCATTATTCTCAATGTGCATGATGGCTAATGGCTATTAAGGATTCAAAATAATAGTTGCCCAGTTACTAGACTAGGGTCAAATTGCGTTTTCTTGTTATAATTTTCTTGGCTTCACTGTCGTCATGGATGAGTTGACCATGATTTCCTTTTCCATTGTCTTTTTTCTTCCTCTCACTTTTCTCTAACTACTTTCTCTGTCAGCAGTCTGCAATTCCTTCTATCTATCTTTTTTCCATTCTTCTCCTACTCTTTCTGTGTCACTTTTAATGCAATCTCCCATCGCAATTTCGGACTTCCTCGCCTCCATTTCCCTCCACTTTCTTGGCATCTGCTCTCTTAGCCAGTTTTTCCTTTCCCATTTTTCCACATGACCAGCCAATGTACTCCTCACGAATTTCTTCTTAGAACTTTCCTTCACTCCAATTTCTACTCTCTTTTCATCAATTTTTTTTATCAGCTCTCTTAACTCCCAAGATTATTCTCACCAGGTTGTTTTTCGCAAACCTAGACCTTCTCCTGTTGTTTCTGTGTTAGTGCTATCGTATCTAGTGCATTCATGTGTGCCGGCGTAACATATGAGATGAGCACATTTCCTTTACGTTTACGTAATACGCGTCTATCTCCCATCACCCTTTCGAATTTCCTCCAAGCGTTTGCCCTGGCTGTAATCCTCATTGTAAGCAAAGTTAATCTAGTACATTTTCCACTAGGAAAATGCCACTTCCTATCGCGAATTTATCAATTGTAATACGCAACGTTATACGTTGTGAAGTCAATGGTTGAACACAAACGCCGCATCATCTGTGTTAAGGTATGGATGTTTAATGTATTGTTTCATCAGAGTAAGTGACTAGTGACTACATGTTGGTATTTGCATGGTCTTTGTCAGTTGGTTTAACGAGACGAATGTGGTAGCCGACTATAAGCTGATGTTATGTAGGGGCTTTGGATTCGTGTATTTTTAATTATGTGTCGTTTCTACTTTTTCTCTTAACTCCCAAGATTACTTTCTAACTTTGACTCTTTATATGAATGGTTTTGCTGAAGGCTGGTTGCCGCTGTGTGGTCGGTCGACGGAGACAACGGCGAAGGCTGGTTGCCGCTGTGTGGTCGGTCGACGGAGTCAACGGCGAAGGCTGGTTGCCGCTGTGTGGTCGGTCGACGGAGTCAACGGCGAAGGCTGGTTGCCGCTGTGTGGTCGGTGGACGGAGACAACGGCGAAGGCTGGTTGTCGCTGTGTGGTCGGTCGACGGAGACAACGGCGAAGGCTGGTTGTCGCTGTGTGGTCGGTCGACGGAGACAACGGCGAAGGCTGGTTGTCGCTGTGTGGTCGGTCGACGGAGACGACGGCGAAGGCTGGTTGTCGCTGTGTGGTCGGTCGACGGAGACAACGGCGAAGGCTGGTTGCCGCTGTGTGGTCGGTCGACGGAGTCAACGGCGAAGGCTGGTTGCCGCTGTGTGGTCGGTCGACGGAGTCAACGGCGAAGGCTGGTTGCCGCTGTGTGGTCGGTGGACGGAGACAACGGCGAAGGCTGGTTGTCGCTGTGTGGTCGGTCGACGGAGACAACGGCGAAGGCTGGTTGTCGCTGTGTGGTCGGTCGACGGAGACAACGGCGAAGGCTGGTTGTCGCTGTGTGGTCGGTCGACGGAGACGACGGCGAAGGCTGGTTGTCGCTGTGTGGTCGGTCGACGGAGACAACGGCGAAGGCTGGTTGCCGCTGTGTGGTCGGTCGACGGAGACAACGGCGAAGGCTGGTTGTCGCTGTGTGGTCAGTCGACGGAGACGACGGCGAAGGCTGGTTGTCGCTGTGTGGTCAGTCGACGGAGACGACGGCGAAGGCTGGTTGTCGCTGTGTGGTCAGTCGACGGAGACAACGGCGAAGGCTGGTTGTCGCTGTGTGGTCGGTCGACGGAGACAACGGCGAAGGCTGGTTGCCGCTGTGTGGTCGGTCGACGGAGACGGTGCAGTTATCAGCTGTCTGTAGTTATATGAGCTGCTGTAACTTCATAATGGAGGAAATTAATGAATAAAGTACAACTGTCCGGACAATAACGAACGAATTGGTTCACACATATACGAGTAAGGCTACAGGGTGAAATCTGTACGTTTACTTGATGTTTTCGGAGAACAAAATCGCCCTCAAATGTAAGAATACGTCGGTAGTCGGATGCATAATTCAACCAGTTGTCGGTAGTCGGAAGCATAATTCAACCAGTTGTGTACCTAACCACCACCTATCTAGGCGACGTGTCATTAATGGACCAAAACAGTTAAAACACCGGACACTCCGGATGTATTTAGGCTGAACCGAAATTAAGAGGTTCCAATAAGAAATAATACAGTTCTACAAACTATAATTTAGACCCAGATTCCAAAGTCATGGTTAGTCGTCCTAGTCCCAACGCTAGCTGCATGGTTCAGTCAGGGCCCAGCCCTTACCCGGGGGCCAAGGACGGCTAAGGCCGCGGCCCATAAACCAGCAGCCCGCCAGGAACAAACCAACATAACTGAAATACGTAATAAAATATACTGAAATATTCATTAAGACGTATGTAGTGTTAACTGTTTATCCTTGATTTCGGGTTCGTCTGCACCAGTTCCCAGTCACTGACTGTAATGTGTAGACGTTTACATTTGCAGTAAATTACCTGCTTGTGTGTTTTTCCCCGATACTTTACATAGCAGGATATCGGGATAGTGTGACGTCACGAGTCAAGGTTAAAGGAATGCAACTGTCCTCTGTTACGAGTTCCTCCAAAAACTAAGTTTTCACACATGACATTAGTAATAATAATGATAATAATAATAACGAACTTTTATTTTTACACTTGTCTCCAGAGTATATCTCTGTTCAGTAGTGTGTGCAGACTACATACTCATCTATGAAACAATATAAATTATGTATACACAAACAAATATAAATTAGTGATATAAGTGTGACTATGGCTTATATATATATATATATATATATATATATATATATATATATATATATATATATATATATGTATAGTGTGTGTGTGTGTGTGTGTGTGTGTGTGTGTGTGTGTGTGTGTGTGTAAAGCGAGACTAAGATAGCAACAGTTGTAAAGCAAATGTAAACAATTTAATACACATAATACATTTTTATGAAATAGATAATTATTAAAATTATATAGGAATATAATAATAAACATTCAAATAACTAGACATTAAAAGCAGATATTGGTGTTGTGAATGTTGAAATATCAGGACACGAGTTAAACTGCTACGGCGCATGTTAGTGTTCGTCACAAGTTCGTGAATTATACATTAAAAGCTAATTTAAAATAGTGCGTTTTGAGACGTGCTTTCAACGGGTCAATTGACGTGATCAGCCGCAATTCCTTCGGCAATGATCCGGCTCGGGAAAGGGATCTGCGCGATTCTGTGGCCACAGCGCACCAAGTTGTACTGCGCCACAGTCAGGAGAGAACAGTCCTCTGACCGCAGTGACCAGAGTGACCGCAGTGACCGACATGGCACCTAGCGGGTGATCAGTGACGCAAGGTTGGTTGTATAAGGCGTTAAACACCAGGATCAATACCTTGAACTCTACCCGCCAATGGAGACTTCTTGTCCACAAGACAATGAAGACATGGCCCACATCGTGTCTTCCCTTTCATTCAACTTAACATCGAGCCACATTTAGGAACCTATGGTACACCATTAGGACAAATTTGTAATTAGGAACATCAGATTTTATAGATTAGCAGGGGTCCACAGTTTGGGGATAAGATGGTTCCCTTAGACATTGTTGATTATCGTTAAATAAATAAACAAACAAATATATTACATCCAGAACACGTCCGAGGCCTGGTCCAAACCCACGTCAGTTCCCCGAGCCCCGCCGTACGTCCGCAGAGTCTTCAGTCTAGGCGAGTCTGGCGCTCCAATTATATAAACAGGCTCGACCTGGCCCACGGAATTTACGAGGCTTGTCCGGTCCAGCCCCCACAGTAAAGTGGACTGAAGTAAGATTAACAGATAAGAGGACTTCGATAATATCATTATGCCGAGACACCGTTGTGTGTCCATCCACACGCGGTGGGCTTCTGTCTGGACGCGTGATGAAATGTTTCGTAACCTGGACGGGTTTATGATGCGGAGAAAACGGATGTAATTTGATTGCGTGAGTGGGTCCACTCCACGCCGACGACTGGCGCAGGGAGGCGACTGACGCCTCCGAGACTGTCGGAGGTTGATGAAACCAATTAATCCCATCACAATCACTGCCCGGTGCTTCACCTCGGCTTTATCGACGTAACTAAATTAATATGTTATCTCGATCGACCACGCTGATACATCAACACCCACTCGTAGAAGAGATATATAATACTTAGAATAATCCTCATTGCTCTTACTCCGTGGGATACCTAACTTGTGCGCTTACAATACACATGTACAATGTGTTATATCAAAAACATAAAACTATTAAAATAATTCAATTAATAAAATAAATTTACGTAATACAATTATATATATATATATATATATATATATATATATATATATATATATATATATATATATATATATATATATATATATATATATATAATATACAGTATGTATATAGCAAACTGAAGAAACATTGATTTATGTCAGGTGAAACTATAGCATCCCACCGAAACGTCATGTAATTTATGTCAACAAGGTTTAAATGCAGGCGCCAAGTTGGGAGCACCTGAGTGCAGTCTCCATGTTACCCGGTTACCATGTCTTTGAACGATGCCATTACGGGCGATCCACGTGAGGCGACTTGTTTGATGTCATCTCTTCTTAGGAACTCGTATTTTATGTTTCCCTGATTTAATATATTCTACAGCATAATTTATCACAATCATATGCACTTGTTCCTACACGTCTTCTGGGATGTATCAATCTTACTGAAGGAAGTATCAGTTATGTTATTGCGTTACCGCAGCAAGTAGGTCGACGTACACTGGGTCGAGGTACCAAGGCTGGTCTACCCGCGGCGTCAGGTGGATGAAGTTGACAACCATTAAATCATGTGGTTGAATTTGTCACCGACTGCGCCGTGCCGTTAATATCAATATGCCTCAATGTCATGTACGTGTTGTCAACTTAAATTTGATATCAGCCGTGACAACCTGGGACCGTGTCACGCTGATAATGAGTTACGAGTGAGTGAATGTCTTATTTAAGAAATTAATAATACTTAAACGAAACACAGCAATAACGCAATGGCAGGCAATTTATGGAAGCAATAGGGCCACATTTATACCAGTTTGTATATACGTACAGTGTAAAGAAGTCAGTTATTATACCCTCTGTTTGTCTGGACTACTGGTGTTTAGAACATTTAACGAAGTGACACTCAAACAACCCAAAGGCTCTAGCGTCATTTTAGGAAACGAAAGCAAAACCGATCGATGCAGAACTTATTCGTCGTTTTGTTTCTATTTAAAATAGATTTACGCGCCCCCATGACATACCGTACTAGTCGGGGCGCATGGGTCCAAATTGTGCAGGTAGTGGACACCTCGTGCTATTTTTGGTTGTCCTGTATTTTATTAAACTTCAAACCCTCCCAAATAATATGCTAGAGGGCAACCCTCTAAAACCTGTGTACCTTACTTCGAAAATTGCCCTTTTATCCAGGCCTTTAATGGCCCCATTGTATATATTTCTCTTGCCATATTTTCACAGTAACTGTATAACAACAAACTGAAGTGTAGTATCAAATAATCAGAAATGACGAGGACTAATATCTGTGGCAATATCTTGTTGATGCATTTATTTTTCAAGATACCAGATACAAAACGTTGGACAAAATGACGACAAATCAGTTTGGTTTCGCTGCTGACATCACACAAAAGGAGTCATAGTTACCTTAATATGTAATCAATATACTTATGTAATATATAAAATAATGTGCATTCACTTACCTACTGAATATTGCAAAGAAATAATAAAATAGTGCTACGTTATACGCAATTACGAGCCAAACATGTACCCCACCCCCTAAGTGTTGTGCAATCGGAGTGGATTTCATTGATTGTATCATTTTCGCGTTCCTTAGGGTAACATACACTATTAAAGATAGAGTACTGATGCATAACCTACTGCTGGTTATTAATGCGATGTTTGTTAAGACAATATAAAATTAAGATAACACGCAATATTTGAAAATTAAGAAAAGCAACTTTCGGAGTGAGGTACACTGATTTGAGGTGGTTGCCCTCTAGAATATTACTAAAGAAGGTTTGAAGTTTAGAAAACGACAGGGCAACCAAAAATAGCACGAGGTGTCCACTTCGACCCCCGTGCGCCCCGACTATACGCATTTGCTGGTTAATTAAGGTAATGTCATAAACTATCAAGACGTAAAACACAACACATGATTTTTCATTTTCAGCGAAGTATGTATGTATGTATATATATATATATATATATATATATATATATATATATATATATATATATATATATATATATATATATCAAATAGATCAACAGTATAACTCGTCTGCCACTGTCGCGCAGGTGTCTGTGATTAATTAACTTAGACCAGTTTTACCTGAGGAGAATTTACAACCAGATCGTCCTGATGTGGACAACATAATTTTTATTTGTGCAAAAAAAATTTGCACCAAATAAAAATAGAGAAATGACTGTAAATTAAAAGACATTAAGAAATATGTTTTTGAAGACGGAACGAGAGTAGGCAGAGGTCCCGATGTGTCTGGTAGACGGGCAAGGTGAGTGCTGGAAGAGTAGCCAGCCTTGTCACCTACCCTCAGAATGAAGAGAGCAGTGACAGCGTCACTAAAGTCATTGTTTGCTTTTTTCAAATTCACAGCTGTTTTCTATGGCCATAAATACGTCGCGGTACATTTCTGATGGTTCGTTGCTGTTTTATCACACCCACTTCCGGTAAAAAAACATCAGCTATTGATTTTGCTGAACAGTAGAAATTATGCTTTTTATAATGACGTCACGAAGGGTTTTGGTTTATTGACCCACTGATATTGTTGTTTAGAGATATTGTTTTTCTATCAATCTTTACAACATCGTGTCTCGGGTGGACCGAGAGAGGAATAGACTATCTACATAACCTGCCAACTGCATCACTTAAGGTTATCAAAAACATCTGCTATGCCCCTTCAAGCTGGCGTCACGTGGTATCGGATTTGACATCGAAAGATGGAGAGGAGAGTGAATAATAGTTGCTCCTGATTCGCATAATTTCACATTTCAGACTCTTCCAGGGAACAGGAAAAGCGAAACATTCAAATTCTAAAAGTATAGACACATGTTCCGCAGAGACTATATATTACATTCAAATGTCTTGATATTGGAATGATATGTTGTATGTGTCCATAACATATGTTGAATACATTATGTTTTATTTACTTGTAAGTTTTATTAATGTATGTAGACATAGTGCATGATGCACATATAAGTCTGAAATAAAATTATTGAATTTAATTGAGAAAACTCGTGACTGTGTTTTTGTTAATCATTCAAACTTATGATATTGTGTGTGCGTTCTGCATAATTTACTTTTATAATACACACAGTTCGACGGTATATTTTGTAACATTGTTTAAGTTACTTTAGTCCACAGTTCTCGTTTTATTGACAGGTCCGCGAGATGTTTGGTCGAGAACACATTTCTCGATTGCGCACTGATGGCGTCCACCAATAACAAACATCTAAAAACGAAGCGGATACACAGACATGGCGCCGTCTACGCGCTGCAAGCGAAACGCCAATGAAATTACCTGTCGTTGACACTTCCGATTTCCGTAATTCTGAATGCCGGCTTGTCAGTTTCAGCTGTCGTATTTATGGCAACACTAATTGGACATCTAACCGACAACGACAACCAAACACCGACGACATTCGTGGAAAGTCGATGACGTTTCGTCGAGGATCGTTCTTCGTCGTGACACCTACGATGTGGTATTTGTCACAGGGGCAAAGACGGGTCGGGTCGTCTGAAACACGTGAAGGTAAATGCTGCTAAATAAAGCAATCGTTATCAACACGTCCGACATAATAAATAACAAACACCTGCAGGCGAGCCATTGTTCTTGTGCCACGTTTGTGAAAGGTTACCTGCATGCCATGCCCTTGTAAAAAAATCATCTATCTCATGGTAACAGCAACGTTTGAGTTTTGTTAATTGGCCCCGCGGCAGGAACATATAACAGTCCGCCTAAGTGTTCCTTCACCCAGAGACATTTCTTAGTTCCGATAATGTGGTTGTAATTGCGACAGGTAAGGTCTGCTACATCACCTTCACATGAAGGTCTATGGATAGGAAATAGCAGGGAGCCCATCTGATTTGTCTTCATTTCTCCTTTCATTCTCATCACAAACCCCCTATATCGTAACATTTCAACGATCACTAAGAGTTGCATTTCCACTCACACATGCAGCTCTACTGGTGGATGTTAGCCTCCTATATCTAGTTTGCGTTTTTCCGACCGAGAACTCACAATTAATGCCACCTGTAGATACTAACATACTTCTTGGTGTATCTGCAACACATACTCTAGTGTGACGTACGAGGATGTTGGTGTATCTGCAATACATACTCTAGTGTGACGTACGAGGATGTTGGTGTATCTGCAACACATACTCTAGTGAGACATACGAGGATGTTGGCGTATCTGCAATACATACTCTAGTGTGACGTACGATGGTGTTGGTGTATCTGCAACACATACTCTAGTGTGACGTACGAGGATGTTGGTGTATCTGCAATACATACTCTAGTGTGACGTACGAGGGTGTTGGTGTATCTGCAACACATACTCTAGTGTGACGTACGAGGATGTTGGTGTATCTGCAATACATACTCTAGTGTGACGTACGAGGATGTTGGTGTATCTGCAACACATAATCTAGTGTGACGTACGAGGATGTTGGTGTATCTGCAACACATACTCTAGTGTGACGTACGACGATGTTGGTGTATCTGCAGTACATACTCTAGTGTGACGTACGAGGATGTTGGTGTATCTGCAACACATACTCTAGTGTGACATACGAGGATGTTGGTGTATCTGCAACACATAATCTAGTGTGACGTACGAGGATGTTGGTGTATCTGCAACACATACTCTAGTGTGACGTACGAGGATGTTGGTGTATCTGCAATACATACTCTAGTGTGACGTACGAGGATGTTGGTGTATCTGCAACACATAATCTAGTGTGACGTACGAGGATGTTGGTGTATCTGCAACACATACTCTAGTGTGACGTACGAGGATGTTGGTGTATCTGCAATACATACTCTAGTGTGACGTACGAGGATGTTGGTGTATCTGCAACACATACTCTAGTGTGACGTACGAGGATGTTGGTGTATCTGCAATACATACTCTAGTGTGACGTACGATGGTGTTGGTGTATCTGCAATACATACTCTAGTGTGACGTACGAGGATGTTGGTGTATCTGCAATACATACTCTAGTGTGACGTACGAGGATGTTGGTGTATCTGCAATACATACTCTAGTGTGACGTACGAGGATGTTGGTGTATCTGCAATACATACTCTCGTGTGACGTACGAGGATGTTGGTGTATCTGCAGTACATACTCTAGTGTGACGTACGAGGATGTTGGTGTATCTGCAACACATACTCTAGTGTGACGTACGAGGATGTTGGTGTATCTGCAACACATACTCTAGTGTGACGTACGAGGATGTTGGTGTATCTGCAATACATACTCTAGTGTGACGTACGAGGATGTTGGTGTATCTGCAATACATACTCTAGTGTGACGTACGAGGATGTTGGTGTATCTGCAAACATACTCTAGTGTGACGTACGAGGATGTTGGTGTATCTGCAATACATACTCTAGTGTGACGTACGAGGATGTTGGTGTATCTGCAATACATACTCTAGTGTGACGTACGAGGATGTTGGTGTATCTGCAATACATACTCTAGTGTGACGTACGAGGATGTTGGTGTATCTGCAATACATACTCTAGTGTGACGTACGAGGATGTTGGTGTATCTGCAATACATACTCTAGTGTGACGTACGAGGATGTTGGTGTATCTGCAATACATACTCTAGTGTGACGTACGAGGATGTTGGTGTATCTGCAATACATACTCTAGTGTGACGTACGAGGATGTTGGTGTATCTGCAATACATACTCTAGTGTGACGTACGAGGATGTTGGTGTATCTGCAACACATACTCTAGTGTGACGTACGAGGATGTTGGTGTATCTGCAACACATACTCTAGTGTGACGTACGAGGATGTTGGTGTATCTGCAACACATACTCTAGTGTGACGTACGAGGATGTTGGTGTATCTGCAATACATACTCTAGTGTGACGTACGAGGATGTTGGTGTATCTGCAGTACATACTCTAGTGTGACGTACGAGGATGTTGGTGTATCTGCAACACATACTCTAGTGTGACGTACGAGGATGTTGGTGTATCTGCAATTCATACTCTAGTGTGACGTACGAGGATGTTGGTGTATCTGCAACACATACTCTAGTGTGACGTACGAGGATGTTGGTGTATCTGCAGTACATACTCTAGTGTGACGTACGAGGATGTTGGTGTATCTGCAACACATAATCTAGTGTGACGTACGAGGATGTTGGTGTATCTGCAATACATACTCTAGTGTGACGTACGACGAT
>JAODUO010001458.1:0-30000 GCA_025642075.2 Ridgeia piscesae | reverse complement strand
ACACATACACATACACATACACATACACATACACATACACATACACATACACGCGTACGCACGCACGCACGCACGTACGCACGCACGCACGCACGCAGGCAGGCAGGCAGGCAGGCAGGCAGGCAGGCAGGCAGGCAGGCAGGCAGGCAGGCAGGCAGGCAGGCAAGCAAGCAAAATGTCCACATAAAATCAATAAATAAGGTCACGTTGGTGAGTCCGTTACGTTCTTAATTCACATATTTTTGGATGTCCTGTATTGATTGCAGGTGTCGGAGCAGGTCTGAGTTACGCACCAAGCATCGTCATCATTGGGACATACTTCGAAAAGCGAAGAGCTCTTGCGTATGGAATAGTTTTCTGCTCAGCGTCTGTTGGCTCTTTTGTCGCTCCGCCAGCGGTACGGTACATACTCGACTCGTATGGACTAGAAGGCACATGTCTCATCATGGGAGGGGCTGCATTCCATGCAACTGTATCAGGAATGCTCTTTCGCCCACCGCAATTCTACTTAGCTAGATATCTGATGAGGGAGAGGTTACGCCGAAAAACAACCCCATTTCAATCCGAAGAATGTACACAAGATGACATAATTCTAGAATGCAATGCAAACATTTCAAAAGACATCACCGTCACTGCCGATAATCTTCAGCCAAATGAAACCCCGTCTAAGTGGAATATTCTGAAGAATCCGTTATTACATATCTACATAGTGTCATTTTCGTTGGTTGATAGCACGTACCACAATATCTTCACCATGATACCGCCACATGCCAGCGACATTGGCATCGATTCCTATAAAGCTGTCAACCTTCTCACAATAGCGGGTATTTCCGGGAGCGTGTTCCGGCTCCTGACCGGATGGTTTATAGACTTCAACCTAGTGGGAAAGAAACACTTCTACCTGGTTTCGATCGCCGTCTGTGCCGTCGCCTTGTGTGTCTTTCCCCTGGTCGGTCAGTTCGCTCACATGGCTGTCCCGTGCGCGGTATGTGGTATGTTAGCCGGCTCCGTCAGTGTGCTCGCGCCAATCCTGCTCGCCGAAGAGTTCGGTGTTGTCTACATCCCTGTCACCTATGGCGTCATGTACAGGTTTGTCATGTCTCGGTTACGACTGCATGAGACTTTCTATTCAGACTTATATCTAAATCTACTGGTGTTGACCATGCATGTGTCAGCTATAAAAATGGGTGTGACAATCTTAGGATTAACAAAATAGTTTGCATATTAATCGCTTTCCCGTTCTTCACCTAATGTATTTTCTTTCTACACAGAATCTGCATGTATTGTACGTATTTGGGTGATTACACAGTGAACATAATACACTTGGTTATACTTTGAGTAATTTTGTAGTGTTTGCACGTACCTGTAGCGGAGGCGTAATTCACAGGTATAGGAGGGCATGTGTTCCCCGATTCTCTGGATCCCTCTGTGATTATGTACTGTGAGATGGTCTAACAATAGTTCTTAAAATAGTGTTTACATTTCGTCAATAACAAACAAATACTCAAGTTGTTCTTGCAGCATGTCCGCCTTCTTCTATTTGGCCTCTCCCGTTCTCATGGGTAAGTCGATCTTTTTGCGTTTGAATATGAATGCTGAATTTACCGACATCACCTCAAGTTGTTCTTCTAGGAACTGTTATGTTCCGAGAATTACACATGGTATCATATGTATTCTACAAAACGTGCTTCAATCAATGAGAAAACATTTTAATTAACAGAACAAAACAAATCGTAGTTAAGCTATTTATAAATAAACATTGTTGAGTTACAGGTTCAGTAAATTATCCAAATGTCTAAGAGTTAGAGAATACAAGCTAATTTGTACATGGTTTACACAGCGTTGTGGAGTTATGGAACGTTACTTGCGTAGTACGTAGTACAATCACCGACCAATGTATAGACTGTCGCCCAAACTGACAGTTTTACTTTTTACTCAAGTAGGCTTTTCGTCAATGTAATTTTACTCATACTTAAGTAGTTTTGAGGTGAAGTCTTAGTTCTTACGCTCAAGTACAAAATAAAAGTATTTCCGTAAAAACCTTTAGCATTGGTATCGTTTTATATGATTACTTCAATGAAACGTTGAGTAGCAAATCAGCGCCAGAGAGTAGGGGTTGTGAGGTGGCATGTGACAATGGCAGTGAGACGAGCACGATGCACCGCCATGCCTTCATTTGTTCTTCGTTTCTTTCACAGGCTTCTTGCGGGATCTGACGGGACGGTGGGACGACTCTTTCTTTGTGTCCGGCTCTCTGGTGATGTTCGCTGCCATCCTAAACCTCGCAGAACCGTGGGCTTTGAAACGAGGACGTAAACAAATGGAACAGAAATAGAACATCCTGTTTAACAAACTTCGTTGCGACACCGACATCTCAAGTCAACCGTGTTACAGAAGACTTGTTCTGCCAGAGATGTTTTGCAGCCGTACTGTGTGATGTTATTAACAGTGTAGTAGCCTCATTAGGAGGTTATATAGCGGTATATCTGCAACACCACTTGACTCTCTACGCTAAGACATCCCGTTGCACGTGCTAGTTGCGTTCTAAGTAGATTGTGCTTGTGTAGTCGTACCTGTGTTGTGTGGAGGATGCACTCACTAAAACGACGAATCCTGCATTATGGGATAGTTGTGGGTCAGGTGTGCCTGGGTGTAAGAATTAATAACAGTATGTGTTATGTTATTTGGTAATATTGCAAAATAAATCATATGTCTGTTATAAAAATATGCTGAGTCGTATTTACGTTCCTGAAAAACGGAGATCATCACAGAACAATTAAATGTTGCTCTAACATATCAAACCTGTTCATTTTTTATATTCAGGTCGAGATGTCCCTTTTACCTGTACATACTTTCGTTGAACTTTCGTTGACTTCATCAGTACTAATAACGAATGACATAATCATACATGTGGGTTAGCTCATAATTACCCTCGTGTCTGTCCATTGATGTTTTCGTCTTCCTAATCCAGGTGGCTTCCGATATGTTTCGCGCTCCGTCTCAGGCTGTTATGTGGTTTTCAGTTGTCGCATTGTCTGTGAGGTCGGATCTCTGATGTTAGGTATTATTCTTGTTTCCTGCTCCTTGTGTATTTACCATTCTTCGTGTTATCTACGTCCTTCCTGTGTTGCTCTAGTCTTGTTTTTCACAGTCTCCCTGTTAGTGCTGCTATTTGCTATACAAGTTCGCCTTGTTCTTCCAACTCCTCTTTGTCCTTGGGATGTATCAGCAGGCTCCTGAGGGTGGTCTGGGGGCGCGTGGCTGTTGCAACTCCGTACTTCTTCAGGACTCCGTGTACTCTCTCCATGACTCCCCCACGTGTGAGATAACTACCTGACTCCTCACACGGGTTCTAACAACTCCGTACTTCTTCAGGACTCTGTGTACTCTCTCCATGACTCCCCCATATGTGAGAGGACTACCTGACTCCTCACACGGGTTCTAACAACTCCGTACTTCTTCACGACTCTGTGTACTCTCTCCAAGACTCCCCCACATGTGAGATAACTACCTGACTCCTCACACGGGTTCTAACAACTCCGTACTTCTTCAGGACTCTGTGTACTCTCTCCATGACTCCCCCACATGTGAGATAACTACCTGACTCCTCACACGGGTTCTAACAACTCCGTACTTCTTCAGGACTCTGTGTACTCTCTCCAAGACTCCCCCACATGTGAGAGGACTACCTGACTCCTCACACGGGTTCTAACAACTCCGTACTTCTTCAGGACTCTGTGTACTCTCTCCATGACTCCCCCACATGTGAGAGGACTACCTGCAACGCATCACGTGACGTAAATCTACTGTCCACTGATTAGTCAATTCGAATTATGATGACTCAGCAATATGACGTAACATATGTATATATATATATATATATAGAGAGAGAGAGAGAGAGAGAGAGAGAGAGAGAGATCACTACAGTGGTGGCGCCACCTACTGGTGGTTATACACATTACGTGACAGCCTAGCGACTATCGATCATCGAATTATGATTAATATGTAGCAAATCAATATCATTTATTGATTTGCGTATATATATATATATATATATATATATATATATATATTTATATATATATTATCATGTATATATATATATATATATCGGTATGTTTACCGCGCTATGCCTAACTGATGTGGTGTAATGCGTTATTTTTATTTGCACACCCGAGAAGATATAAACAGGTTCACTGCATTTGGCCACTGTATGGGCCCAGTAGAGATGAAGTGGACAGGTTGAAGGATTGTCAGTCGGTATTACTCGTATATATATATATATATATATATATATATATATATATATATATATATATATATATATATATATATATATATATACATAAACATGATGCTGGGTTTCAGGCAGGACTATGTCGGTAAATGTAAAAGCCTATTCACAGCAGCAAGAGCACACAACACACAACACACAACAAACAACACACACACCCATACACACACCACACACATAAACACACACACACACACACACACACACACACACACACACACACACGCACGCACACACACACACACACACACACACACACACACACACACACACACACACACACACAGCACAGCACAACAGCACAGCACAGCACAGCACAGCACAGCACACCACACCACACCACACACGCACGCACGCGCACGCGCACGCACGCACACAAACACGCGCACGCGCACGCGCACGCACACAAACACGCACACAAACACAAACACAAACACAAACACGCACACAAACACACAAACACACACACACACACACACACACACACACACACACACACACACACACACACACACACACACACACACACACACACACAACCACACACACACACACCACTTCGATATATCGCGTATCGAACCAGCACTACTTATTTCGCTCCTTATTCTTGTTCGCTCACACGTTCACAAACTTCTACCACACAATTAAGCAGTAAATGACCGATGATCACACGATAATTTTGAGCGGCCCGTTTAACCTGATAAATATCTCTTAGAAGATTTGTTTCCAAGTTATCTTCAACAGGTCTTGCTACTTACAATATGACGACCATATAATTAATAATGGACGACAAATGCAGCGCACTATCACAATTATGTACATATGTTTATGTAATACAATAGTTTTAGTTAATAGTTCATGTGTTTTCATATAACTACCACAAGCAGTGCGTTGTTGTTGATACGCCAATGTGCGTTGCATGGTCTGTCAACATCCTAACCAGTTATTGTCACATCTTAATAAAATTTGTTTTGCATGTATTACATTTAATTTTATGGTCAGGCATCAAGGTCCGATAAGCCGGTTCATGCGTGCCGTAACTGACCCCATATATAGATAGGCGTGTTTTAAACTCATTGATAAGTTACCATCTCCCTACACTCACGTATTTCACAACGCTCCATGAAGACTTTTTGTTTACATGATAGAGCATTGGTAATATTAAAAACTACTTTATATTTTTATTTATAGCAACAACCTGAAAGGTGGCTCATTTGTCCCTTCCTTCTCCTACGTGTTTGGGTAACTCAGATCCCTTAATTTCCGCCTCACTCATTGGAAGATTTGTTCTAACAAGCATTGTCGTACAAAACCAAATTTAAAGCGTATCTGTACTACGAGTTAAACAATTATAAATATATGTAACACATAAGCACTAGGCATCAATTCGAAGTGGCGTGATAATAATTTGAATTTAAACTGGGCTATTTCAACACAACTGCCCCCCCCCTGAAGTATATGCTGTTGCACTGGCAAACTCGACAAGAAGTGGTTTTCATCGTAGATTACTCGGCACATAAAAATAATCATATCAAAAATTAATAGTAAAGTTTTGCATGCAAAGAAATTGGACTAAGATCTTCCAGTAATTGTTTTGATGATTGACTCACACAGCAGCTCGTATTGTTGACACGCCTGTGTTAACAATAATGCACCACTTGTGGTAGTTGTATGAAGAAAACATATGTTATATTGGTTAAACACATGAAAACAATCGTGATTGTACGCAGCGTTACTCGTCTGCCATTACGTCGTCGAGTTGTAAGTAGCGATACCTGATTAGATAACTCGAAAACAGTATTAGTCATGCTAAACATGCAGGCTAAACGTGCGAAAACGTCTTCAACCTTTACGTAATGGCTTAGACAGATATTTTGAATGCGTGTAGGTATGGCAGTGTCGCCGCCGTTGAGGTTGAATGCACGCTGACTCGTTACACGTGTACATGCTGTAGATAGTAACATCCCGTTAAACCGAACAACCGAACTCCAAATAATATAATAGAAGATATATTTATTATCCTCATAGGAAATTCATGTTGTGCCGTCGAAATATGTATACATACGAACAAATAAAAGCCAGCGTTCATCAAAATGCCACCTGTGATCACGACTGGTCTTGTTCGGATCTTGCTACACAGGAAATTGGCGGGAGTCGCAGCACAAAGACAGTTATTTTTGTTAAGTAATCCGTTACACATTCATTCATAAAAAAAATTAATTGCTTCTAAATTAATTTTGGCAATATGCTTCATATCAATTTGACAATCCTGCAAAACAAACAGTTACACGTGTCATATAAAGGAAAGGGAAAGGTTATGGGTCTCTCATACAGAGCGGTACCAGTTGAACAAGTCTCGACTGAGAAGTGTCGTTGCACCACAGTCAGACAGCAGATAAAAACCTAAGGTTTACGCACAAACAGTCACTAAATTTTCACATTTTAATCATTCAAACATCCGGCATATATGTGTAATTGATATAGTGTAACATATGCGCACATGTGTACATGTACACTATTCACTCACTCAAACAAACAACTACATGTCGTGTCCGGGTCATGAAGTCCAAACACAGCGGTTCGAAAGAGTCACTCAACCGGATCGTCAACATCAACCAACGCTTTACGTCTTAATTTGTTAATGCTCGTGACTTCCGGTGAATTTTCACTTGTTTTTGATGCAAGTTATAATGCCCTAACTTGGTAGAGTGACCTAGAGGGAAAGGTGAACGTTGATTTGTAATATATCCATATGTTATATCTAAGTGCATATGTGACAGATCTATAATATACTCTAGGGTTGCATTACCACACATTTGTGACAACCTGCCCTCGATCAAGATTGGCACACACAATATAATTATTGACTATTGACATAACACGTGTTCTACGAACGTGTTAGCACTTATACATGTGAGAGGTCACCTACTTTCCTACCCGACGTGAAAGAACAATTAAATACAATTTGCTATATCATAAATAGCAACATATCAAGATACATCGTCTGAAAACAACGAAAATAATTATGTTACCAATGTATAACTATTCAGTCGCGAAACGTCACTTTGCAAACGATGGTTCCTAGACGAATACTGCGGTGACAATACCAAATGCTCTCAACTCACTACGTGGCTTTGACAGCCAACCCGTGTGACAACCAACTCCTTAATTGGCAAACAACTGTAATGATTGAAGCAACAAGCGTGTGCGAGATCAAAATCTACTAATGGCGATAATAGCTTCCCTTGATTTATTAATCCAAGGATTAGTGTAAGACAATATAATTGAATCTCCCTGCAGTGTCTGGTTTGTTTTTGTCACCCTTATTGTGTCTACCTAAATGCATAATGTGGTCTTATCTGAAAATTGTATTGGTCATCTCTGTCGTGCAAGGTTTCGTCTCACAACGGCAGCCAGTTGCAGTGACAGGTGTAGCTAAACATTGCGTCAACATAATTTAAAGTGAACAATATTCAAATGAATAATACATAGGTAGTAGTATAATATTATATTATTACGTCAAATTAAAGTAAGTTTATATTTTAGTTCATAGCGTAGATTGCTTCCGTATTGTTTGATATGATTCGCTATGCGCCAGCTGTCTATAGAAAATGCGGGCAGAACCTTCCCGCGATAGTTCAAGAGCTGCAATCACGTGACAACAGAGGATAGCTTGTTCTGACAATGAAGAGAAAAGGTCATGAAGGTATCGAACGCTCGAGTCGACTTTGGAATGTTGTTCCTGTTGTTTACCGTCGAATAGCCCTAGGTCTGGCGTCTGTATTATCACAGATTACATCTAAGCATTTTGCACCCAGGCACCGGAACTGTGACGCTCTGCTCTACTGTGAAAGGCCATATCATTGATATAATAGTCTAAGGCTTTTCAAATCCACTCGACATTCGGCGTACATTGTGTCGCGTCTGTTACTGATGGGTAAATCATATTTGTTTCGCTGTCGGCAGAAGTACGTCATGCATGCACCACATAAAACATTAACCCCGTGAAAGTGTTTTCGAGTAAACAACACTTGTCTTCCCGCCACAGCCGCTATTCAACTAAGGGTTGTTTATTTGGCATTTAAATGAGGAATGACAGCGCTTTATACCAGTGCATATTTAAACTATTTATATTATACATCACGAAATACTATTTACCCATATGTATTTACAAGTAAGACAAATGAAAATATAACATGTTGTGTTTAACAAGTAACTTGGTAAGCCACGATATGGTATAATGGTAGCACTAGTGACGGAACAAATTTGCTATTGGGGGGAATGAGCCGAAGCTTCAGCACCGCTCTACTGTCAGCCTGTCTCGGAGTGTGACATCGGAAAAAGGCGGGGGCTGTTGAAAATCTTTCGCGGCAACGTGACATATTACACTTGTTTCATTTTTGTTGTTGGTTCTGCGAGACCCTCAAATTGCACCCAAACGTGGGGGTACAAATACAAAATACACATTTCTTCCGTACGTAACACATCTGATATATAGCGACAGAGAGATTACATCTCTTACAGGGATTTCACCGCTGCTTCCACTTCTTCGCGAAGGATGGGGTAGTTGTCGTTGTCGTTGTCGTTGTCGATTGCTGGAGGGACCTTCTGTACTTCCGGGTCTCCTGTGGCTCTGTAGTTGTACAGCTCGGAGCAGTACTCGGACCACCTCTTTAGGATGTCCTGCTCTTCAATCAGACATTTTCCGTCCTTGTCCTGTATGGTGGTGGTTCGCCCTTGCTTTGTGCTGGTCAGGTCTTTCACCAGCTGGTGAGCTTTCTTGCTGTTATTCTTCTTCATGCTATTTTCAATATCCTGGCACTGCTCTTCAATCAAGTGCATCTGTGCCTTTTTCATGCCTTTCTTGATTTATTGGTTGGCTGCCCTGTACTGCCTTACTCCTTCCGCATCTTTCTTCTTCTTCTTTAACTCCCTCCGTTTGTCGCACAGATCAGGTAAGTCAGCTGTGACCCAGGGCTTCTTGACTGGGCGATGTTTGCCAAGGATCTATGGACGCGTCGGCGAAATCCTTGGACGCGTCGACAAAATATGTTGGACGCGTCGGCGAAATATTTGGACTCGTCGGCGACGCAATTAATTGGTCGCCTCGGCAAGGATACCGCTTCGGCGACACATTTTGTGGACGTCTCGGCATATAACATTTGTCGCCTCGGTAGGTAGTCTTTTCTGCGAAATGTGTTTTCAGGATGTTGTTTATATCAGTCTAGATTATATGGCATGCGTTAAATAGTAAAACAAATTAATTGTAAATAAAATACTTGAATTAAATTATGACGATTTATAATAAACGAAAGCCTTTTAAACAGCACATTGCGTACTTGCGGAATAGGGAATATAGGGCGTTTCAAATCGCTACACCTCGGCATATAGCATTTGTCGCCTCGCTAGGTAGTCTTTTCGGCGAAATGTGTTTTCATGTTGTTTATATCACTGATAGCTGCACTTCGTTCGTCTAGCTCCTGCCTTTTGCGTTATATAGATAAATAAATTAAGTGTGTCCGTGTTCGATTTAAATTGTTACACGTACACATTCAATTTGCCGAAGCCACATGACAAAAGTCATTCGAAGTGACTTCGAAGTGACTGCAAGTACGCGTAACGTGTTTGTTTGAGTTTGGACGAAAGAAGACCGTTTCGCCTACGATGCGCTTACGAATGTGCACATCATTACTTCAGTATTATTAGTGAGAAACGATGTCAGTCATGAACCTAAATATTCATATAATATTATTTAAATAAATTGACTTGGACTTGGTGACGACTATACTATATGCTTATATGTAGTTATGTAACGCCTACCATGAAAACGTGGCATTTTGGTGTTACTTCATTAACTTTGAAACCACTTGGAGAATGTCTGACCAATAAGCATTTTGATAATTTTTTTCCTAGAAACTGTTCTAAAGCATATACGTTTCTGACATTTGTCCTATACATTAATAAGTTTCTCCAATAAAAAATAATATTCTGGAATTTATTCTGATATAAAATAAACCTTATTACATGTTATTATCGTTAGAATAAATGGCCGGCCAACTACGTACTCCGTCTAAATATAACACAATTGACATTTGATCATCTTAAAATGCCGCTCCAGCATCTATTTGATGCAGATTTTAAAATACATTAAATATTATTACCGTTAAGCGAAATCTTTTTTCATGACACCATACATGCATACATACATAAATACTTACAAACATTTCCTATGAATACATACATAAACATATACACGCATGCATGCAAGCTCAAGTGTAAGTAAACACGCACACACGCACGCACGCACGCACGCACGCACGCACGCACGCACGCACGCACGCACGCACACACACACACACACACACACACACACACACACACACACACACACACTAAACTACACTAGACCACCAACTCGTGCGATATAGGAACGGTACCATAGAAGGTTTACCCCATAGGAAGAGTAACAATTCTTCAATGCCTGCTGGTGTTTAACAAAGAGTTTCCAGATGTTATCCGTAACGGGTACCGGTCAAAACGACGACAAATCCAAAACGG
Organism: Ridgeia piscesae; assembly: GCA_025642075.2. NCBI lineage: Eukaryota > Metazoa > Annelida > Polychaeta > Sabellida > Siboglinidae > Ridgeia > Ridgeia piscesae. The sequence goes on along the minus strand of JAODUO010001458.1, from coordinate 19,148 downwards.
AGACAACCAAAACGGCGACACATCTAAAACGGCGACACATCCAAAACGGCGACAACCAAATCGGCGACATAAAAACGGCGGGGTACCCTGCCGTTTTGGTATGTCGCCGTTTTGGTTGTATCCAAAACGGCGACACGTCAAAACGGCAACACATCAAAAATGGCGACACGCCAAAACGGCGACAAATCCAAAACGGCGACTCGTCAAAACAGCGACAGTCCAACTTGATTTCCAAGACGCCGTGTTGACTTGTATCCAAAACTGCGATACGCTCAGCCAAAATAATGATCTATTTTATTTACAACCAGCATTTCTAAATCGTCGTATTACAGGGGCGTATAAACATTGTGAAAAATACATGTGAAAAAAAAATATATATATATATAAAACGGCGACACATCTAAAACGGCGACTAGCCAAAACGGCGACACATCCAAAACGGCGACACGCCAAAACGGCGACATATAATAACGGTGGGGTACCCCGCCGTTTTTGTATGTCGCCGTTTTGGTTCTATCCAAAACGGCGACACGTCAAAACGGCGACAAATTCAAAATGGCGACACGCCAAAACAGCGTCAGTCCAACTTGATCTCCACGGCGCCGTGTTGACTTGTATCCAAAACTGCGACACGCTCAGCCAAAATAATGACCTCTTTTATTTACAACCAGCATTTCTAAATCGCGTATTAAGGGGCGTATAAACATTGTAAAATAGAAAATTATATTCCATGTATGATATATATATATATATATATATATATATATATATGTATATATATATATATATATATATATATATATATATATATATATATATATATATATATATATATACTACAGCGCGCGTACCGCAATTGTCATTAATATTTGTGAAAGTTTATGTTTTTAACTATAATTTGGTTTAATTCGCCAGTTTTGTATAGTCAGGACAGATTAATGTAGATAACAAGATAACAAAGGCAACACTAAGCTGAAGCCCTGACTGTGGCTGGAGGCGAAGCGAAGCCAGTGACATTTTTGTATCAGCGGCCGTCATTGATGTCAGGTATAATCACATTAAATACAATATCCTTCTGACAGGTACATGTGTACTTGATGTTTTAACAAATTAAACGTTTTTATTAAAATATCATTAAAATTTAAACTGTAAAAAGGACGTTTCCAGGGCCGCGTAGTTCGCCAGACAGCAGGATCAGCAGTTGATGTCGGAGGTCGCATACATGGATACAGTTTATATTAATGTAAATATTAAAAAATATGCATAAGGTTTTAATAACATAGGTAAAGGTAAATTAGGTAAATAAAAGAAAATCTTCAAATTTATTTGTGAGCTATCATCCGTGATTTATCGAAAATGCGCGCCAAAAAAACAGTGTCCGCGGCTGCTGCCGACACTCGTCACATCACTTGTATTCAGAGTTGGAGACCGGTTTAACTGCGGAGAAGCTAGGGGCAGTCTCCCATGGCCGGTGTTACTGTATAACATCCCTCGTGTTCTATGATTGCTATAGTTTTAGTGCTATAAATTTCAAGACAAGCAAATGTAGAAAAAGTGGATTTGTATGATCCAAACGCTTGGCATCATATATATTGCGAATACTTTTTTTGCAGCAAGACTATTATACCATTAGTATTTGGTGGATATGTATTACCCCATATTCCTACGCAGTATGTTAAAGGGAACCAAAAGGGAAATATTACATGCTATGCACGTGAAAGAGTTAATACAAAGCAACCATTCTGAACGGTAATCACATTTTTAACGTCAGTGGTTTATTAGTAAAATAATTCCAAAGTGGATAATTTTACTGAAATCATCGGCTTCATAGAGGTGTCCATGATGCGCCTCTTCCTGTTGTCTGACCGTGGTCTGACCACTCAGCACGCAGAACCAGCCGTTGTAAACACAATGTTGTAAGATACGCGAACTTCGAAGAAGGACATCCGTTCGAAGAACGTTGCTTCGAATAGGATGTTTCTCATCGTATATACTGGGTCAAGATCCGCAGAAACGTCGGCGACGTCGAGTTTTGAAGTATGGAGCTGTGCAAACGATATTAGCGCGATATTTAATCACCAAAGATAGTCGTCGAAACGGGTTACCGGTCGAATCCTTCCGTCGCCATAGCCAAGTCATCAGAGCGCGCAAGAAGGTTAGTAAATATGATTAAGTCTTCTGTATCTAAATTATTTAAATCTTGTACCATTAGACACATTGCGATGTCAGTCGTGATGATTTATGTACATATTGATATTGTTCATAAACGTCCACCACAGTTAACATTCTAGAAGGTATGTACACGGGATCATGGAGCCGCTAACTAGGTCCAAGCGAGTTAGGCCGTCCGATGTTGTTATTCATTATTATTTGTTTTATTTTATCCTACTTTGAATGGTATATATCACGTTTGTATGAACAGAGGCATAAAAATAAGGTAAAGCTACATGACCATAACAAAAAACAAAACAGCTGAATGCAAGCCAGATCATAGAAGATAGACGTCATAGACATAGTCAACGCATGAACGATAATATAGGCACTTTGATATCACTCGCTAAATAAGTTTTCAAAAGTACTGCCTTTCGAGTTTCGTAGCTACGCATGCAGTTCCTATTTTCAGGTTGACCGCTCTGAAAGTGCCAACATGACTGCTAAATTGTTCACTAAACATATTATTCAAACATTAAAAAATGGCATTACGAATGTTGTTTTCAATCATGTTATTTGTTCAGTGAGAGAACAAATTACAAATTCTGTGTGCTGTATAAGTTCAGATACTCATACAACATTGATACTAGGACATGTTACAGGCTTACAGTAAATGATGAATAATTAGCTATGATGAGACAAAACTTATGTACTGTAAAAAATCACTTTGCAGATTTGCAATATTGCTTTTATTGGTAGTTTCTTGAAATATTGGGGACACACTGAGCAAACAAGAAGACACAGACTAGCATAATATACTAGATGGAATGTGGACTTGTAGATATCCCACAAGATCACTCTATCCAATACAACACTAGATCTTCAGGTAAACACTCTGCAAACATTTGGAACCAGTTTCTTCTCCACCACAATGAGTGGAATTCTCTACCATCAACCACTGTGTCGCGCAAATCACTAATGTAATTCAACAATAATTTAATCCAATAGTTTAGCAAGTAAGTCAGATGATCCATCATGCACATTGGCGTGATGTCTCAATATGACATTTTGCCAGTTAACAATCTACATTGTCATAGATATTCCTGTTCATTTAATATTTTGAGGTGCCAACGTTTGTGTTTATTGGATAATATAAATTAAAGCACTTAATATAAGAAACACAAACAATGTAGCGATAAATGCTAATGTGGTCATTTTGTGAGAGGAATGTTCTCTAAAAAGTATTTAAATACTTTCAAATACAAATGTATTTGCCCCCATGTCTGGACTTATCTGATATACTACAAATTTGAATTGGATACTCTTGAATATACCCTCCTGGTTTTGAAGTGTTGTTATTGTAATATATTTTATCATGTGTATTTGACATTCTTAAATGCCTCCTATTTGTATTTGATTCAGAAACCATAAATTAAATTATTAATCCAGCATTAAATGATTCATCCAATACCTGAGAAAGTGGTCTAATTATTAATAATAATAACACCTGGATAGTGGATAGCAGTAATCAGTTAGTGAACATTAGGGATTCCATGAAAGTCGCCTTTATGTTAGAAAACAGGATATTCATTAAAGTAATCATGAAAGTAATCATGATTACATTCTATAGTAATCGTACTCGTACTCGAGTATATTGTAAAGTAATCGTACTCGTACTCGAGTACATTTGTTTTCTGAGTACTTGTACTCGTACTCATGCATGTTGAAAGTAATCGTACTCGAGTACATTTGTATTGTACTCACTCTATCTCTGCTGTTAAACATTAATTGTTGGGTATATTTCTACTATAGAATAATGTGTGGTGTTTTCATTGTATGAAATATCATTTGTATTATATAAATGTTGTATCATGTTAGTTTGCTTGGTGTTCTGGTTGCTCTAATGTTATTTTCATTGTCAATAAATTGTGAGCAACAAATGTCACTGTGTATAACACATGAACATATACTTACATTTTTTTGGCAGATACATGTGAAAATTGTCTAACTGGTTACATTTGGAAGCACTGTCTGCTCCGAACACAGAATATAAAATCCATGGCCATTTGTAATATATCATGGCACATCTGAAACAGAACCAGATGTTTAAATTAGTTTTCATGAATTAGAAATATTAGTAGCACAATGTGGAACCTGACGGCTACTATTATGGTTACCTCGCCACTATTATTATTATGGTTAACTCGACAACAAAGTTACATTGCAATTAAGATCACCGCAGAATATACATAAATATATCCACATATGTTATAGTTTAGAATATTTGTTCTGCTAGTTGTGTTACTTTTACCCAGTTCAAATTATTATATTTAATAGAGACATTCCACTGTACATATATTTCAGCTAAAAAACAACTATTATTCAGCATGAAGTCGATTTCATAAAGAACATGGGTGGTGATTTTCTTTCTTTATTTAGCCCTCCAGAATTATGCTCCAAACTTTCCCTTTAAATATACCACCTTTATTAAAAGAACAATCAATATTGACACCACATAGTTAGATAATTAATCTTTCCCCTATATGCCTATAGTTCTACTGGTGTGTTCTATTTATATCTATGATTGACACACATCTGTTTCACAGCCGCACAGGTCATGCTATATCATTAATACAAAAGCATGCCACAGTCGCTACTGTTAATATAATAATGTCCAGTATTTGAAAAACAACAATTAATCTGCATTTTTGTCACAGTTGTGGACAATTTGGAAATTGATTCCTGAAAACAGTTTTAAGCTAGGGCGAAGGACCGAGCCTGTCACTCTGTGTGGGTGTCAGGCTGACATAAATCGGAGAGCCATGCGCATGATATGATATTTGTTTCAAATTGGGAAACCTCACGTTGTGTATGACATATCCGACACTACACCACTGATTTGGAGAATAATACACGGCATGGCTGTGACTAAGAAGAAACTCGCCGAATCCCGGGATCGAATGCGAGGCCATCAAAATACCTGTCAGTGTTTCGAAGTTTCAGCGAGTTTCGACCACTTGTCAATGTCGCCTCGGCTTGTTACTCGCCTCTGCATTTCGGCTTCCGGCGGGTCTTCTTTACCAGGTTTACCAGCGCGTTCAGTTCTATCTTGAAAATGTTGGCCCTTATCGTTGCAACCGAAATTCAGCTATTTCTGAACGAAAATCATGTTCGCTTTCCTACACGCCGGGTACACGAAGCGGATGTAAACATCGCGACGCGCCACCTGGCGATTATTTTAACGGAATTTTAAATACAGATTTGCCCGTTCTGCCGCAATTGCCGTTCTGCCGCTCAATGAGCCAAACATTCGCCACGTCACACATCAGCCAAAATGGCGCGACTTACGAACTTTGATAGAAAAGGTGTTCAGATTTTTTTTACTAATAAACCACTGACTTTAAAAATGTGATTACCATTCAGAATAGTTCGTTTTTATTAACTCTTTCACGTGCATAGCATGTAACTTTTCCCTGTTGGTTCCCTTTAAATATGGCAAAAACTATGTTTCCAAAATATCAGTCTAACATAAAAATCAAATACTATCAAACGTGTGGTATTTTTATTATAAATACTTCTGTGCACCATAAAAAAATCCGTAGCTCAATTAATTAAAAAGACTGAAATGTCACGGCGTGTTTAAATATTGATTTAGTTACACGTGTATAAAAATCAGCAAAAGGGTTCCATTCCACTAGATGGTCATTCTACCAATCACGTCTTATGGCGCCGTTTTGACGAGTCACCGTTTTGGATACAAGTCAACACGGAGTTTTGGATAAGTTTTGTATATAAATCCAGTTGGATTGTCGCCGTTTTGGCGTGTCGCCGGTTTGGATTTGTCGCCGTTTTGGATACAACCAAAACGGCGACAAATCCAAAACGGCGATAGACCAAAACGGCGACATGCACCGTTTTGGTATGTCGCCGTTTTGGTTGTCGCCGTTTTGGATATGTCGCCGTTTTGGTTGTCGCCGTTTTGGATGTGTCGCCGTTTTGGTTGTCGCCGTTTTGGATGTGTCGCCGTTTTGGCGTGTCGCCGTTTTGGAGTGTCGGCGTTTTGGAGTGTCGCCGTTTTGGTTTGTCGCCGTTTTGGTCTGTCGCCGTTTTGGCGTGTCGCCGTTTTGGTTGTCGCCGTTTTGGCGTGTCGCCGTTTTGGAGTGTCGCCGTTTTGGAGTGTCGCCGTTTTGGTTTGTCGCCGTTTTGGTCTGTCGCCGTTTTGGATTTGTCGCCATTTTGCTTGTCGCCGTTTTGGATTTGTCGCCGTTTTAACTTGTATCCCATGTAACATATTGATTAATGATTATTCGACGATATGTTGGTGAGTAGTTAAGAAAATAACGAACAAACAGCGTGGTCTGTTGCAGTAATAACTCGTAACCCTCATAGGGATGAGCTACTTTTCCTTGTAGTAACTGCTGTGCTACTTAAGGTAAACCCTACTTAGAATCCTTTTGTTCATGCTCAATCAAATTTAGGCCGAGGAAACACGGAGCAAGGTGTTCTTTGTTTTGCGTTTGCAGCAGTCACGTTCGCCGATGCCACGGTGGCTTCATTGTTAAGACCTCCAGTCAATTTATCGACAACGTATTTAATTTCATAAAATAAAATTGTTAATAAGACAGTAAATACATTATGTAAAACGAGTGTAAACGAGAGAGAGAGAGAGAGAGAGAGAGAGAATCGGAATCGGAATCGGAATCGGAATCGGAATCGGAATCGGAATCGGAATCGGAATCGGAATCGGAATCGGTAGTGTTTATTGACCCCTATAAAAATATACATAAAGCAATGTTCATACAAATTACCTACAGCTCAAATTATAAAATTATATAACATTAATACCGCTGTGCAGCAAACTGCCAAGTAATTGCGTAAGAAAATAACAGAAATGTAATTATAAGTGATTATGAATTGTTACTGTAGGTAAAATAAGCAGGGGTCGAGGAGACTGTCACTAAGACCATTTTGGTCGCTCTCGTGGCAGCCACCCCATTAATTACATCACAATTAAATATAGTTGACTATTTTAAGCACTTCCAAATAAACACATGTGCATAATACAGCAACACTAGAATGTCATTACTGGTAACAAATGTCACAAATCTCAACTAACAAACAACATAATTAGTAAGTTAAGTTGACTTCGAAATTAGCAAATGATTACATCTCATAGTTAAATAACACTACTTAGTACATATACATTTACGGAGGTATACAAAAAGAAACACTGTAAATTAGTACGTTGATTGTTATTAATGTCCACATACATAACAGTTTGGTAAAAAGCACAGTGTTTTGTATTTTTGTAGATAATTATCTTTTGCGTAACTAATAAATCCTCGTAAACTGTGCGTTGTAATTTTGTTTTTAATGTTAAATGTAGTATTATTTATTAGTAAAGGGATATCGCTTGGCAAAGTCATGCTTAGCTCTATTTGTATGAATATTGTCATGTATCCGCGTGTTAAATATGTGGACTGTTTTATTTAATATAAATGGTACGTTTTGCAAATATGCAGTTTCAATTCATGCAATTTCAGCATATCTGTAATACTAAGAATCTTTAGTTTCTTAAACAACGGCTCAGTATGTGCATTATATTTTGTTAAACATATTATTCTAATTGCTTTTTTCTGTAGTTTGATTATTCTGTTACAGCTAAAACCCCATACCATTAGGCCATAATTGATGTATGGTAACATTAATGCATTATACAGAGTAACTTTTATATTCAGTGAAAAGAATCGTTTTAATTTGTTTAATATGCCTATCAATTTGGAACATTTAATTGAAATATTTTTATATGAACATCCCAGCTTAGGTTTTCTTGCAAGGTTACCCCAAGAAGATTACAATTTTGGACTCTTTCTATTACGCTTTCATCTATTTTGAGGAGGAGATTATTCACTTGTTTATTTCCCAATTTATGTATTATATAATTGGATTTCTTTACGTTTAACGACAATTTATTGATTTTCAGCTATTCGTTTATCTTATTTAAATATGTATTTAAATGATATTCGATATCTTTAGTGGGACATGTGTTAGACAACTGAATTGTTGTAAACAAAGTTGTCGTCTGTATACATTATTTATTTGAATGTTTCACATGAGTTTGGTAAATCATTTATATATATATATTAAGAGCAAAAGTTGACCTAAAATAGAACCCTGTGGCACACCAGTGGTAATGGGCAGGGTTTCAGAGATTGAGTCATTGTAAATGACATATTGTTTTCTATTTTTCAAATAACTTTCCATTAACTTTAGAGCATCAGTGTCCATGCCATAAAATTGTAGCTTACCTAATGATATTGAATGGTCTAGGATATCAAATGCTTTTGATAAGTCTAAAAATATATTAATACGTGTTTCGTTGGAATCCAGGGCGGCTATTATTCGGTCGATAACTTCCAGAATGGCGTGTTCCGTTTAGTGACCGGATCTAAATCCATACTGGTTATCATTAAAACGTTAGTGTTTATTAAAAAACGAAATACATCTGATTTTATATATAACCTCTCAATGACCTTTGAGATTACTGGTAGCAGAGATATCGGTCTATAATTACAAAATGATGTTTGATCCTCGTTTTTAAAGATAGGAATTACTTTCGCAATTTTCATCTTAAATATTCCAGTATTTAATATTTGATTTATAAGTAAAGTTAGAGGTTTTATAAGAACATATTTTAAATATTTCAATTGATTTAATGTAATACCGTCGCAGCCACCACTAGATTTAGCAGGAAATTATCAATTATTTTGAGTTTGGATTCTTCATTAATTTCTTGGAATTGGAATTGATTTTCAGAATTTCCTGTTAAGTAGTAACTATAATTTTGTTTACTATCGTGTTTTATTTTGTGAAGAATGTTTTATTTTGTTCATTCTACTTTGCTTCAGATCTGTCAGCTATATAACTTAGTGAAGCAACAGTCTCCCATTGCCTGTGTCTTTCGGAAAAGGCACTAAAGCCGGCGGTCTTTCTACCTGATGTCTATACTAGGGGTAGTAAAAGATCCTACACAGGGGTAAACTAATTAATTCTAGAGAAGGAAAACTCTAAAAACCAAGCTCGACAATACCCAAGCCACAAATGTGTGGTTATCATAGAGTGAGTGATGAGCTAACCCTTAGAAGACGAATATGCATGTTGAATCATTATCTTGTAGTTAGTAACGCTAATCTCTATATACATTACAAGAATATCCATCGTTGCTAACAACGTACGAATATCGTTGGCGCAGTTATGTTAGGGTGACGCGGTATTTGTTATTTGAGTTGCATTCAATGGAACGGGTCAGTTACGGCCTTCAAGATGACGTTACAATCTTAAATCAGATTAGCACGTTCAACATTACCATGTGATATGTATGCCTCATTAGTGTACTACTAGGCCAACTGTCGTTGCAACTACCAGCGTTAGGCTGCGTGACTTGACATTGTCCTAGTAAATCGGTGTGCATGTTTTGACTGGTCGGGTGGTCTACCAATGTGCCAATGGATGTATTACTTACTATTTGTGACGCAGGTGCCTCAGATGCTGCATTGGGACAGTGTAAAGTGCAACGTCACGCTCCTATTATTTTATCGATCTGCACGAAGTGTAATCATATTTATATTCTTGTATTTTCATTTATATTGTACTAGAAAATATGATACAGATAGTTTTATATACATTGTAAAACGGATCAATTGTACTTTTAACGAACGCGACTGTTTTGAGATATAACATCCAACTCATGATGAGTGTAAAATTATATGTCATTTGGTGTTGTTTTGTATTTTTAAATGTGGTTGTTATACTGGAGAAAACATTTGTATGCTGCAATTAAAGTGATTGACTTATCAACATGTCTTCGTTGTATAAAGCATCATTTCGTTGTTTGTTATACGATGGTGTTCGGTGGCTGAAATATACTACCAGAAATAACATATATAATACAGGTATTACTTTATTGTCGTGTGTATTACATATCGAAATACAATTGGAAACTTCTTTCTTCAATACACTGCATTTCATCAGTGTAAAAGGAGTACATGATTTATGTGTTTGAGCAAAATAAATCGTAATATCTACCATTGTCAGGGTCGGATTTGAAACATAGTTCGTACATGAAAGGGTCATATTTAGTAATGTTGATGACTGTGTGTTAATTGTTAATTTCTCCAGATGAATATATATATATATATATATATATATATATATATATATACATATATATATATATATATATATATATATATATACTACTACTACGTACATACGTACATACATACATACATACATACATACATACATACATACATACATACATACATACATACATCCATACATACATACATACATACATATATCCATACATACATACATACATACATACATACATACAATACATACATACATACACACACACATATACATACATACATTCATACGTACGTACGTACGTACGTACGTACGTACGTACATACATACATACATACATACATACATACATACATACATACATACATACATATATACATACATACATATATACATACATACATACATACATACATACATACATATACAGAGTCTGCTTGGATGCCGGGCGGCCCCCTCGAATTCAAAGTCCTCTGTCAAGGCAATGTGTTATTTATATATTAAAAATAACGTACGATATGCATCTCTCTGCGACAGACCGCCAACGGGGAAATACTTTCAGAGCTGCTCTTGCCATACAAAATGTAATCAAGATCGTACCCATAACAAAACGCGAGCTCGTTTTTACTGTCATTCTGATGGTATTCTATTTCTTTGTATGGTCAAAATAAAATAATACGTTGTGATGTTCGTATCAGTCATAACTCACACTGAACACTAATGTCTACGGTTATGTGTATTTTGTTTTGCTTTCTGAGTACTCGTGAGTAGAGTGAATAGATAAAGCACATTAACTACAACATGATGCACTTTCAATCACAAAATGACAGCACAACTACATTTCACACAGTCATATTAAGTTGTACGTTTAACGTGAATAATACATTTTACTGCTTCAGTAGCTACAGTTAGTAAATAACGCTACGACTTTATTTCATTAAAATGTTGTATTTATCACTAAAAGCCCTGACAATATAAACAATTTACTTCGCTTCAGCGACGTTTCTAGTTTGGGTTTCCGCCGATACTATCAATGGTCATGAATATTCGGGTCAGTTCGCCAGACATCCGTTTATGACAACTGGACTGTAAGTAAAATTAGCGGTCATTGTGTGGCTCATTGCGCGTGCATGAATATTCATTTCATTGCATAATTAATCATACGTGACAAGCCATGATTCGCATACACACAGTTATGTACAGATTTTTTCGAAGTTATGCATAGATATGCAAAACAGAAGTAGCAAAGAAAGTATTCATAAGAAGTGATCGCCTGTTGATACCTTCGATTGTACGATAGGCCGGGGTAATACGCCCATGTTGGACAATACGCCTTTACCACTTTTCCCAACGAACGCCTAACGCATTTTACTATATATTGCGTTTTTTCAAGTGCTGCCATATTTCGCTTTCTTCTGGCAAGAGCGGTAATGTGCGTAAAGTAAGTATGAAAATCAAAGTTTTGTGTGTTTTCTTAGTTTTATGTTAATATAAACGTCTACATTTATATCAATAAAATCATCGTAACTAAAGGTAGAGCGTTCCCACTACGCATATTTCTTCGTAGTTAATTTGTAATATATTAGCAATATTAATTGTGGATGATAGTAAGCACGCTACCAGGATGACAACTACTGATAAAAATAGCACTTGCGGGGCAAAAAGCCTATCAACCAATCAGGCAATACGTCTAGGTATACATATTACCCCCAGCCGTTTTGACAAACGTGGCTATGTATTATGTTATGGTATTTGACATGCTTTCAAATGTCACTGCCGCTAAAGTCTAGGCGTCTGGAGTTTTGAAACCCTGCCTGACTGCCTATTGTATTTAATGTATTGAATTGCTTGGCGTGCACGGCTGTAAATTAACTATACAACACTGTGGTAATTTATCACATTTAGTGAGGCTGAAGACAAGACAACTCTGTCTTGCTTCAGTAGCAGATTGGAGCAGAGTTATCTTCCAATGGCAGTGAGTACCATGCTGTGCAGTTGTATTGTATTGTCTTGTTGTATTGCAATATATTATGCATTGTGTTGTTTTTGGTAATATTATTATCTTTTTTGGAGTTTTGCTGTTATTGTTATTATTAAAATTATTATTAATAGTAATAGGAGTAGTTGTAGTAGTAGTAGTAAGTAGTATTTGTTGTTGTTGTTGCTGCTGCTGCTGCTGCTGCTGCTGCTGCTGTTGTTGTAGTTGATGATGATGTTGTTATTGTGGTTGTATTAGATTGTTGCTGTTGTTCAATACATTTTTTATTAATTCATTACTCATTAATTAATAATAACAATATTAATTCATTAATTAATTCATTCATTCATTCGACCATTACGTTTTAATGACCCCAGTACATCATGCACATGATAACAAAAAAATTACCGATGATGCACATACAATGTGCTTGTGGAACACATTATGAACTCCAAGCCATCTGGACGCCATCGCATTGATCAGCAAGACATGTTAACGATAAGATGACCACTGGCAATCGTTGTCTGGGAAAAAACTGTGTACACAACTATACCTAAATAAAACAATTATCTCATATATGATCTATACCTAAAACGTGCACGTTTGTAGGCGTAGTTAGTATTTATGTTTGCCCTCCCTTAGCCATACACCAACATACTTTGGGTCGTTTGTGAACATATTCAGGTCATGGTAAGCACTTAAAATTCTACGAAAATTAACATCACCGATCAAAGATCACATCTAGATAAAAAAAAAATAGGTCATAGTTTAGGTCGGCAGACGACTACGCGTGAATTAGCTCAGTTCCGGTGAGGATTCTGCAATAGATCAAATCGATCTATGATACATTATCACATTATGAGACACACGAAAATGGCACAAAACTAATAATCAACTCAAGGCAATTTTTATAATAAAAACTTATTGTTTTATCAAAAGTAATGAAGACATCACAAATCTACAATAAAATGTTGTTTACGTTCCCGTGAATGCTTCATTGTAAAATGTACTATACTCATACTTATCCTTTGTGAATCTAAAAATATATTGTGTACCTTTTCGTATCTTGTTGTTACACTAAATATCCGTACAAAACTGCATGGTAGAGACTCCCTTTCGATTCGACATCTTCCGATGTTGCAGTTTTACCACACTCGACGTTAGCATGCATAGCAACATGGGGTACAATTTAGGGGGTCCGTTCTTTTTTCAGTTTCAAAAGTAAAAAAAGGCAAAACAAATTCGAGTTTTCTTTCGTGTTTATATGTGTGGTGTGTGTGTGTGTGTGTTCGTGTGCGTGCGTGCGTGTGTGTGTGTGTGTGTGTGCTGTGTGTGTGTGCGTGTGTGTGTGCGTGCGTGTCGTGTGCGTGTGTGTGTGGGTGTGTGTGTGTGTGTGTTAGGCGTTGGCCTATACATATTTAGGTGCCTGGTTAGTTTCTTAGAATGTAGACTAGGCCGAAATTTGCATCTTGATCTAACAATTTCAGATGATCGCAGTGTGCGTTACGTAATAACGTCGGGCATCTAACACCCACTTCCTTCCACCTTAGTGTTTCCCATAATAGTGTCACAAGCTCGCACACAATGCCGAAGTTGCGCTCTGCTGCAAACATTGAGGACAAAGACGTTTTCTTACGTTGTATCTTGATAGTGTGTGTGTGTGTAGATTTGATGAACTAAAAGTAAATGATCAATACTATGTAAATAATGTTTTCATCAAAACACGATATGCTATATGTTATGTTATGAAAAAAGTCGATCACTTCGCCGATTTCTGCTCACAAAGTATATCTATACCCCAAACCGCAAAATATAATAATGTAAACAAGAAGTTGTATTTTATTGTGTGAAATGTGAAACCCAAAATGTTTCCTGTGAAATATCTTTTATGGTCCAGGAAACCCTGTACCCCTTTTGTAAGATAATCGTATTTACATTACCGCTTGACAGAAACATACATACTACCACGCGTACCATTTAGACGCAGGCTTCTTGTTAAAAGTTGTACGTGGTTGAAAATGAAACCATTGCCACCTGTGTGAGCATCAACGTCCTGCATCGTGACATAAATACTGGTTGGTGTATAAAATATGATTATTGCTATAAATGAGTCATTGTAAGAATGTAAGTTGCTCACTTGTTCCGTTCGCCAGGGTGTTTTAATCTGAACAGAGGTATTCAATCCTTACAACAAATAGCATTGGAATACCATTGAATTGTAGTAGGGTACATTTTAATCATGGGTATTTGATTAGTATTCAATGGTATTTTGAATGATTTGTACACATACCATTGAATGTAATTTTGAGAATTAGCGATTTTTTATTGAATGGTACATTGGTAGTGAAAGGTATTTTGAAATACCATTGAAAATACCACTGAGTCCTACTGATGTACCACTGAATGTTTCGTTGATACCGAATGGTATTCAATGGTACTGAGTGGTATACATTGTTTTTTTCTAAGAGAACGAAACGTCTATTTGGTGGATAACAGTCATCGAGAGACGTCCGGTCCGAAACCTGGTGTCGTATTGTCGCCACATGTTGCTCCAGCTCACAGAGATACATGATGAATGAGTACATGGTTGTAAACTCTGGTGGATGTTTGTGTACGAACAGTTTTCGGGCATTAATTGCAACGTGGCAGAACGCTTCCCAGATTATGCGAGATGGTGTTCGATAAGACATAGCTTAAATTTGTGAAAACGTGCGCAAAATAAACTTATTGAGAAACACTATACGAAGTATTGTGTCTACGCATCCGATTCAGCACCGATGTCTTATGCATTACGTGGGAGGGTCTACATGCAACTGCGTAACGCGGGGAGCACTTGCTGCAGTGGCGCTACACAGTGAGTTGACGCTGTGTTGTTATAATGTTATACTATTTATTTTACATACAAACCTCACGACGACAGGGGACGAACCAATTATGTGCGCATACCTTTATTTTGATCTATTACAAGACAATCCCTATTTAAAGCGGACGCGAGAGTTTGGTGTGGTTGTTTGCCAGGTCCTGTGATCAGAATTGGCAAAGGAGTCATTTGTAAGGGGAAGTCGGTTGTCTAGAACATGGGAAAGTTAAACATCAAAGGGTATTGCAGTTAACTCTGCTCGCCTAGGCATTATTGGCAATAAATGTTGTTTTCAAACTGGATGTTTTGTTTTCCATTTGAACGTGTTGCAGGCGGAATCTTTCGCATTGGGAACATTGTTCCGAGCTCAATTAATTAATTAAACACAAACTGGCAAGTAGAAATCCTTAAATATGCATGTTTTAGTTATAACAACCACACACTCCATGCTGACGTGCATCGTGAAGAACGTCGTGGGTGACGCTTGCATAATCCAAAACCGTCTTCTCTTTCCATCGGTACAGGCAAAATCCACGTAAGTCTCGCACTCGAAAACGAGGTAGAGGGCACATGGAGGCAGGAAGTCCATATTCTTCATGTTAACATATAGGACTTTGTTTTGTTTTTGGTTGTAATACCCGGACTGTCCCCAAATAGCTTTTTTCAGTAATATTGACCGTAGGATTATTACAAGCAGAAGCAATAGAACACTTTGCCGGTAACAATGATCACGGAAATCATGCATTTTAATAGATTATTATGGGGGTTGTCAGGGCATCGGCGGCTAGTACTTGTGTTTGGCGATCTTAACTAATAAAGAAGAAAGCAATTTTTCGGGCAGTACAACCTGTTTGGGGCAAACGTATACATGTGTTATGATTATGCGCATTTAGACTACTTGTCAGATATAAGTGCTTATCGAAACCACAACGTACAGCAATGTACATGGCAAATCCCGTAAAATACACATACGGCCTAAAATCATGTATACTATCTGAACTACGTAAATCGCTATAATGTTTGTGACAGTGTGGTAAACTCAATATTAAATCTGACATTTAAGATAAGAAAGGTATAACGCAAGATATTTGTGACCTGATTGTCCTAGTATTCATCAATTGGAAGCTACAACTGTCACCCATAGTTAGAATAGTATTCTTGTGTCCAGTCCCCAATCAGCTCCAGTCGCGCGGAGTCTCGCCATGTATCGTGATCCACGTACAAGACCTATACGTCACGAGGTAACCACGGTGACGTCTGAACTTACAGGAAACGGAAATGCAGGTATTGGACATGATTTTGTTTCAGGTCGGTCATCGACTATAAACCATTTATGTTTACAATAATTAGAACGTATACCAGTTGTTTTGTGTTTAGTCAATTATAATTTGTATATTCATTTCATATTTATTCTCTTCAATTTGTGTTGACTTGTGACAAAATCACGAAGTGCGCTGTAATATTGCTATTTCGTAACATTGCATTTATTAGGTCTATAGTTAACTTTCGCCGAATAACCATAATGGCAATTCAGTCAAATTGATTGCGTCATTGCTAAGTAGTTTTGTATTCGATAACAGGAGTTACCACAGAAACAGAACGAAACTCTATAGAACAAACATATTTTAGGTCTAATGCCATATGTCATAAGTTATGGTCCTCATAAGTTATGATCCTCGTCCCATGTTGCTAGTCCAGATCAGTATTTTGCTATGTTGATGATATCGATGCGCGCAGCTGTGACGTATCTGGGTTTCTTGTACGTTTTTTGTAAGGAAAACAATACTTCAACAATGCGTTTGTCACAGTTTTCATACTGGTGAGTTTAATGGAAGACCATTTAAAGTTTTCATCATTCCACATTTAAGTACAGGCCTGTATGACGTTAGCACACAATTGGTGGAAATTATAACATGACATAAACGCCTTCTCAAGGTGATGTTGGTTATTTCAATGCAGTTGGGCTTACTGACATTTAAAGTACGTGAAACATCAATGATTTGTTATTAAAGTCAGAGAAACTGTTGGTGATATAATAATAATACAGGTTCTTAAATGTATACATTAATAAATAATTATAAAAACAATTTAAAATAATTATATATTTGAATTAAAGATTAATAAATTAATTGATAAGAAAATTAATAATAAAAAACTACATGTCATTAAAAGTCACTAAACATTCTTTTAAATATATATTTCTTTAGATGACGTTTAAACAGTCACAGAGAAGGAGCAACATGTAGAGTCAGTGACAGCTAGTTCCATATAGTAGAACCAGTTACACCTCGATATGCTTTCTTCTAGATGTCGCAGTAGACAATTATACGTGGAATAAGATGTGGGGGAATTTTTTATTTAGGTCAACTAGTGTACTTCGCGTTGTCTCCATCCCATACACAGTGGTACATTCAGGTCAAACTGGTAACAGAGTCCCATAACTTCGCAAACAATGCAGTACCTAACTTCACTGGTTTTGTCGGTATTTCAAAAATAACTTGCGCCTGCAAATTGTCACGTTGAATCTCACACTATGTTTTCAAAGTTGATTATTCATTCACAAGCACAATTAAGGTGTTGGCCTTAGGGTCTTTGTAAATAAAACAAAAAATCCAATAATAAAAACATGGATAGGATCGATGCCAATCACCCAACCTTTACCCAATTATAAATTGGTAAGGCCAATAAATAATTGCAATGATATATATATATATATATATATATACATATCTTCACGTAACGCAGTTGCTAAAATATTTGCAGGTGGTATTTTACAGACAGGGTCTCAATTCATTCTATTAAAATGGCACGTAAGTTAATTGAAATTGATTTATTATATAAAATTCAAACGTCACCACAAAATTGTAGGCTGAACACGTATATAAAGAGCAGAATTTGTCCACATCGTATGTTCATAGTGGAGTTCAAAACTCACGTTTTTCGAATTTATATATAAAAAAACTTAATTTAACCAAATGCTGAAACGTAGACAGGTTTCAGAAATCTTCGCAACGTACGGACAATCCGCAAAAGTCCGCACTTGTAATCGGTTGTGAGAACTACGTTGTCGAAGTATTAAGTTTCACCGCAACGACATTGTTGGTCCGGACATCGTGCGGGTGAATACTACCGCACGTGTGTCAAGAACATGCAAGAAGCAGTGAAGCCATCCCGAGTAAAGTCCCACACGGGTAGGTTTAGTTTGGTGTGTGTCTGTTGTTGTAATAATAATTATTGCTGTTATTATTATTATCAGTAATAATAATAATAATATTATTATCACTAATAATTATATTATTATCAGTATTATTTTTGTAATAAAAGCAGGCAGAGCAGAGAGCAGTAGCAGCAGCAGCAGCAGAGGGCAGCAGCAGCGGGCAGCAGCAGAGAGTAGCAGTAGGCAGCAACAGCAGCAGCAGCAGCAGCAGAGCAGCAGCGGGAGCAGGGAGGCGCAAGCAGCAGCAGCGGCAGCAGCAGAGAGCAGCAGTACAAGCAGCAGCAGCGATAGCAGCAGAGGGCAGAGTGGCAGAGCGCAGCAGCATAGAAGAGGCGGCAGCATAATGGCAGCAGCAGCAGCCAGCACGCAGCAGCAAAGCAGCAGCAGCGGCAGCAGCAGCAGATGGCAGCAGCAGCAGAAGCAGCGCAGCGCAGCAGCAGCAGCAGCAGCAGCGGGAGCAGCAGGGGGCAGGGAGCGAGTGGGAGCGCAGCAGCAGCAGCAGCAGCAGAGGCAGAGAGCAGCGACAGCAGCAGCAGCAGCAGCAGCGCGGCAGCAGCAGCAGCAGCAGCAGCAGCGGCGCAGCAGCAGCAGGCAGCGCAGCAGCAGCGGAGCAGGGAGCAGCAGCAGCAGCAGCAGCAGGGGAGCAGCAGCAGTACAGCAGCAGCAGCAGAACAGCAGCAGCAGCGCAGCAGAGCAGCAGGCAGCAGAGCAGCGGCAGCAGCAGCAGCGGCAGCAGCAGAGCGGGAGCAGAGCAGAGAGAGCGAAAAAGTGGGGGGGGAGGGGAAAGA